>JAULBW010025400.1:0-82390 GCA_032358265.1 Vaucheria bursata
CTGAAACCGAACTAAAACCAAACTGAAACCGAACTGAAGCCAAAACAAATTATACCGCAGCTACAGAATAGAATTAATTCCCTTAGGTGTTAATTCCTAACAATCCCACACTGATCCATTAGCTCCTAAAAACATTAGCATTTCTAAATTAACTGGTAACATTGAATGCTGACTTACCACTCTCTGTGCTAGGCTAAAGAGTCTTTCAAGTCTATTTGAGGTTGGTGAAATAAAGTTGAAATTTATGTACTGAATAAGCTTCACCGAATTTTCTTAAAAAATTTTTTTTGACTAAAAATTTTATCTGCAAACTTCAAACTATTTCTGGGGTCAATTGCAGTAATTTCTTCTCTAGTTTCAACTTTCAGGATATATGGGTTCAGTGCATCTTTTTCTGCAGTAGACAGATCTACTGCACATCCCGAGATAACTTTAACAATTCCATTTTCTAAGTCAGGACTATGAACTATCGTTGCATCCTTAGTTAAGTATTTTGATGCTATTGGGAATTTTTCCACAACAGCATCAAACACAGTGTGCACATCTAGTAAATTCAGTTCTTCAGACTGTAATTCTAGAGTCACAAACTCAAATATCTCAAGATCAGTTACAAGGTTGTCAATCAGATTATCATCGAAAGTTGTAGACATCAACTTCTCAAGTTCGGGTATATTTGTACTTATGTACGATTTGATTTTAGTCTACCGTTTTATTATGTTATAAGTAGATGACCAGCTTTTGACATTTTGAGTTAAAGCACAATATGGTGTACTTTTTCAAAGTTCTCCAGCAAAGTTTGGAGATTTAAGCTGCTTCATGAGTGAGTTTATCAACTCAATACTTTCTTCATATTCGAAGTGAAAAAGCTTTGTTGCAAAGTTAAACCGATGGGAAGCACAGCTAATTTGTGGCTTCCCGAGTTTTTTCGCAACAGATTTATTTGTATTGCAATGATCTTCAATTAATTTTACCATTTTAATCTTATAGGAAAGATCATCCTTAACAAGTGTCACTGTAATAGAATTTGATGGTTGTCGACCATTTCATTCAATTTTTCTGGAAGAAGAATAAGTGCAAAAAGAATGGTTGAATTTTTAATAGTTGCCTTGTGTAATATGTATGCTACATGTTCAAAGATCATATTTCCATCCCAATCATCAATTGGAAGACCATTTGTCCCATATGTACATGTATGTATTAGATTATTAGGTGATATAAAATGTAATTATTAAATTATGTTGAAATTAATTGTTAGCATAAAAAATTTATGCTAATTCATCAAACACCTGCTATATACAAGATCATTTTTATCATGTCCACTATGGTGTAATTGATCTTCTCCATGTACACTCTTGTACTTCCTGCGGTCATCAAAGCAAAATTGGAGCACTTGCAGTTTGTAGTGCCTTTGCAGCAGTTCAGCAGCAAATATAAGTATGTAATATGGTCTAAAATTCCAATCTGATTTTTAGCTTTACTGCTACCTAATGTAGAGACAATCTCTTGCTGCAAATCATCAATTTTTTTCCATGTAGTCTTTTGATCTGAGTAGTATGTATTCAAGTGCTGGACAATGTTACTATTGCGATGATTCAGATTATGATCAATTTGCTTTTTGCAAATACAGCATGTAGCAAAGTTGCCAGATGCTTTATTGCACATAGACAAGTAGTCATCAGCATGCTTGTTCGATTCTTTCATAGAGGATAAATTCTTTATATTGCAAATTTGTTTATTTCAGTGCAAATATTTTAAAGCTAATTAATATTTGATAATTTAACACCAGTTTACATGCTTTATTCCGTGACCAGGTTTTTTCAATTTTTTTGGTAAATTTTTTTCTTTTTTGGTGACATTGTAGTGCCTGTAGATTGAAATCAATGCAAGCAGGAGGTTTATGGTAAATAAATACTATTAATTGTGATTTGAATTGTTGAAATTTGTACTAAAAATGATTAATGCACACTTTTAGAGTAATTATATGGCAAACAAATGAAAATAATTGATTATCAATCTTACTATATAGGGATCTGCCACAAAATAGTGCTCTCTGCAAGATTATCCAGTTGATGAACCTATGTAAATTAGCTATAGTGCAGGCTTATTTAATTGGCTACTTGAAAGTTCAGATGCCAGCTATTATTGGGAAACATGAAGTCAAAAAATGGCTTTTACAAGAACTATGGCCAGTTTTCTGAATGGTGGCAAAAGAGTTTAACCTTGCTTCTTTGTAATTTCCATATTTACTAATTTTTTTACCTAAATGTGAAGAGCTACATTTTTCAAAATATTCTAATGTAAAATCAAAAATAATTGAGGTACAACATAATTTTTAACAACAGTATTTTATTTGCAGTGAGTATACTTTCATTTTTCAGGGCACTTAGAAGACATATTTAACAATCTATCACATTTAGTGGAGTTGTTATCCTTTACAAGCACATATACAAGTGTGAACTTTATTCTCAGTCTTTGTTTAAGTGTTTGTAATGAAGTTTTGTCTCATCTAAGTATTTATTTTAAGTTTATAGTTGTCTGTCTTACTCAACCATTTTTTTATCTAAATTCCAGCTGTACTACTCCAACATGGTAAAATGATTTCCAATAATATGGATAAAAGAGAGATTTTCTTCAATTAAAATTGATAAATTTTCTATATAAACTATGCTTAATATTTTTATTACTGAACATTGTACAAAATATATATATTTTAAACATATATGATACAAAAAATTATGCATTTTATACACTTTAGCTGCTAAAAAATGCGTAATTATAAGACTGTAACTTTTATTCTATGTGAATCCATACTTTTTATTTTAAATTTATTCAAACTGTGCCTTTTGGCTTTCAAGTAGACAAGTCATCAATGGTGATAGGTTTCTACAAAAAATTCCATGGGTTGTTGAAGACAAAACAGAATCAAAATTTTATAAACTTGATTTACTTTAGCCCAGGGAAAAAGTGTTATCCAGCTCTATTGCAATATTGCTATTTAACATAACTGGGCTTTAGCTGATGTGTTGAGAGCTATATGGGAATTTAGTGATATTGATATGGCAAGTTTATTTTTTTTTACACTTCAAAGATTTAGATTATTGATTATGATTCATATGATGCTTTAAAAAGTAAGTTTTCAGCACTGTAACTTTTCTATATGGTAACACCTCTGGTATCAATTGACTTGCTTATTTACTGAAAACTTCATTTAACGTTTAACTTTAATATCGTGTTTCTATAAGGATAGAGGATTTGATCATGACAAGGACACTTTAGCTCTGCATTTATGCAATTTAGTGAAACTTGGCAAGCTTTTGCCAGAAACAGAAATCAATGATTATTTATTTTTTTAATGAGTGACATATTTTTTTGGAATTTTAAAAGAACATTTTTGTTATGATGGATGTGTCTAAGAAATGGATTAGTTTACAATTTGCTGCAGAATTGTTTTAAGATAATATTGGTTTATTATCAGAGCACAATACCAATTTGTAGCAGTTTTTGAAGATATAGTGGTATATGGTTTATTTTATAAGAGGGGGGATTTGTGGTAACAGGGGTAAAGCCCCCTGACATAGGTAATTTCTATGGCCTTTCATTACTTGGCAATAACAGTAGCAGGAATGATTTTTTTGTGTGGAAAGAATTATATCTTGATAATCAGTTGTAAATCTATGCAATATCAATTTTCAATCGATGCAATATGTCTACTATTTTAATCTAGTTGGTGTAAATTCAAAACAGTGTTTGTGAAGCAAAAGCTGGAAAATCAAAATGATTGATATTCTCCCCTGTGTAAAGTTTAAACTTGGCATTTTATGAGTGCATTAAGATAAACTTTTTGCATCAAAAACTTTGCAATATAATATAGAAAATGATCAGCATACTATAAAAGCAGGTGCAATTATAGAAAGAGCCAACTTACATGATGCAAAATTTAATGATTTGAAAAGGTTATGGAGCATTGAAAAATTCATTTGCAATATTTCCAAATAAAGTAATGTTGAGCCTTTATTTTTGAAAAATTTTCAACATCTGGTACAAAGTTTTTCTTGGTTAAAAAAAACTAAACTACCACACCTTTTTGAATCAGTTGTCAATATAAGATTGCTCAATTTTGTCCTTTGAGTAATTCTGAAGTTCCAAGAAAATCTCTCTCCCAGTGCAAACTTCAATAATGCACATTTTTTTTAACTTTGTTCCCCATAGCACAGCAATATGACTAGCATAGATATTCAGTGTTGAGGGGGAATTTATTTTATGATATTGATAAAATTGCTAAGCATTACCCAAATCCGAATCAGAATAGGATACAATGATATTTGTGCTGTGCAAGGCACATTTACATATTTACAATTTTGTAGCCACCCAAACTCTTAAAGATAAGCTAGCAATGAAGGAAAAATGATGGAAACTTTCTATTTCACGTGTGCTGGTGCGACATCTTCTCTTGATAATTTTAGTAATGCAAGCATAAATAACTCTGATGGCATCTAGATTATGATCGGAGAAACTGTCATTTTTGTAATATTTGCACCAACCTAAGTTAATAACGTTTCGAGGTATTTCGTCCAACGTGTCAGCGTATTTTGTCCGACTTTAAGTTATCAAAACGACGTATTGAGGGATAAAGTTCATGATATTTTCCTTTCAAAATAAATCCTCTGCTAGTTCAAATGCTAGTTCGAAAGAGAAATGTAAAGAGAAAAATTTAATATGGCTCAGCATTGTTTTGCCCCGCCGATTTCAATACGAGATGCCTTTAAGAAGGGCATAGAGGATGCACTGTCCGGATCAAATCAACCTAGAGGCAATCTCTTGAGGAAAATAGCAAGTATAAAGTGGCGACAACATTATGAAGCAGCTGAAACCTACTTCTATTCCTTAAATTGCCGGGACAAAATATTACAAATCAAGCAATTAAATGGCGATGATCGTACTAATGTAGGAACTGGTGCATCTGTGTGGCCATGCGCAGTTGTGCTTTCAAAATACCTAGAAAGTCATTTTAAAGACGGTATGGATGATTTCCACGTTATAGATCTCGGAAGTGGAACAGGTATTGTCGGCTTGGTTGCAGCATATCTTGGTGCATCCGCAATTCTCACAGATTTACCTCAACTTCATTCTCTACTCCAGCATAATATTATTGCAAATAAGTTAGAAAATTGTTGCGCCGTAATAAATTACAAATGGGGCGATGAAAATACTGGATTAATTCCAAAAGTGAACTCTCATATTATTATAACTGGATCTGATTGTGTTGTACCTCAGCTTTTTCCTCTGAAACCACTTGTGGATGCTATTTATCAGCTTAGCACTGCGACGAACTTATCTTGTACGACGCTACTTTCGGTTGAACAGCGCACTTATATTGAGTTTGATCCAAAGCAGGAATTTCAGAGATTGCTTCATGAATGCGGGAACTTTCATTTTCGTACAATTGATTATGTTGAATTTGATCCATTATTCTATTGCGAAGATATCGAAATTTGGGAAATTACCAAGTTAAATTCTACCTGAATCCCTTCTATAACGGAATGCGAGTACTGTTTCGATGTTTGGAGTGAACATTGAAGGATTCAACTTGATCACTTATGAGGCATAATCATACGTGACATATTTATAAATAATTATATCCAGTTGGTAACCGTTCTGCTCTGATGATTGACTTCGAAGAACACAATAAAATTAGAGTTTGTATGGAGGGCATTTTTCAACTAGGAATTACTCGAATAATACAAATTCTTTTTCATTGCATTTCAGAAGTGAATAGTGAACTGGTTGACTGATTTAAAAGTTCAATCTTATTTTTTGAATAATATCAGTGACATGGCCTTATTACTTTCGGAGGCAAATACAAGTTTATAACACCTCATTAATGTAAACGAAAAATTTACAAGAGAAAATTGACTTTATTCAGAATTATTGTAGTATTAGTTATCCATAACATTATTAATTTAACAAATTTCTTCATTCTGTTTAAAAGTTAGTATCCAAACAAATTCAGAGTTATGAAAACGAGTATTTTTTTACAGTTAAGCGCTTCACGCTTTCCTATGTACAATCATAGCTACGAATTCCGCATATATACGCAACATTGCATTGGTGCATAAATCAATAGCTTCATTATTCAGTAGCTAATCAGGTTGAGCGAGCAAAACCCATACGTTGATTCTCCATATCGAAAACGCTGTAATATTTACGCATGAACACGTCACCAAGAATCCAAAGGGGCCCAGCAGGGACATCCAAGCCCATAATTGCTAGCAAACATACACCTTTTCCAGCGTCAATGACATATTCATCTCCATTCAACGAATAGTCTCTTCCAGCAATTGTGAATGTGATTGTGGGCAGAGGAAGTATGCATGGAACAACATACTGTAGTATTATTTAGAAAAGCGAATAGAAGTTGTTTAGATGAGAAGAATAATTAATGAAAACAGAAAGAGGCTAATATTGTTCTTAGGATATATTCTTGTCATGCAAGCTCTTATTTGTCTTAAACTATTCTTCTCTATAGTAAAAAAAATAGAATTTGAATTGCTCTTAGAAAAGGAAGGAGCACTTTAGTAAAAATAGAACAATTTTGTAAAATGGACAGCAGTTTATGTGTAACATTTTTTGTACCAATTGGATATAGTTTATTTTAAAAGGAATTTCAAATTTGTAAGGGAAAAATAGACATTTTTTCAATTGTTTCAGTTTACAAAGCACTTCGATAAGAACTATGCCTTAATTACTCTAAAAAGGAAACAATTCTAAGGAAGAATTGATCTTTATTCAAAATAATTTTAATGCATAATTTCAATTTTCAGTCGCTTAAAAACCGAATTCAAAGGAGTAACAAAAAGTCGATTTAGAACTTCAAAAGTTGCAGTTGAAATTGAAAATGCATCCAACCTTATATAAAGTACTCGAGTTACAAGTAGCCTTAATTCACTTTAAATTGTGTAAATGAGAACTAACATGATGCCTTACTGCCTAAAGGCAACTGATATCCTTATTTGTCACTAAAATATTTAAAATTAACTTGTCAATTTATATTATGAATGACAATTTTAGGAACATGAATATTAGTATATCTGCATGCAGTGTATTTTTGCTTCGGGGGGATTACCGTATCCAACCAATGTTTAAGACACCCTAGATATATACTTCGATATAGTGAAACCCACAGAGTTAATGACAGACTGAGCTTTTAGAACTAACTTAAAGGTTTTATTAATTACTTTGGATAAAAGAATTGGACAGTTTATGTAAGTTAAGAAAATCTCCAAAATTAAAAGAGATTATAATTTTGGAATATTTCTTCTATAAAAAACTTAAGTTTTCCACAGTAAACTTTAAATGTAACACATTCAGCTTTACACGGATTTTCACATATACAAAAAACGCAATAAAATCCCAATAATTTGGAGATATCATAATCAGAATCTCAGATATAGCAAATAAATTCGGCAGTACAACCAAATTTGTTATATTTGAAATTTAGTACGTTAAAATTTGAAATGTAACAACTTGTAATCATACCTCATTTAAAATTGGTATTTTGATAGCCCCAATTTGGTTCGCAATGGCAGCAACTTCTTTGCTGGGCCCTGCTATCAATGAAGTTCCACTATCAACAATTGCCACTGTGGCCTTATCGTCTTCAGACTCATAAAACGACGCGCCTTCTAATGTCACCCCATCTAATGGTATAGTCCAGTATGTGGCAGACACCAGAGGAACCCATATGATATCGCCAAAATAGTGCTTAGAATCCATACCGCCTACTCATGAAAATTACAAAAATTTAGTTGACTTTTGAAAATATTTCATTTCTAACAATTTTGCGAAAAAGTAATATTATACCAGCTCTTCTCTGCACATACAGTGTGAAGAATAATGGTCTTCATCATAAACTAAAATTAAGAACAATAAATAATTTGCGGGTGGGAAAAAGACATGTATTGTCTTGAGGAAGATCTTCATCATTATGTCTGTATGCTTCTGGTACAATTTAACAATTTGGGGGTTCTGGCATATTCGCCATCCACAAAGTCACATACTGGATAGCACCTCACCTAAAACTAGCTCGCCATCTTGACCATCTCCACCACCAAGGTAAAATGAAAACATTCCTTGGTCAACTTTTTTCTGCTTCATGAGCATTTGAAATGGAGTAGGTGTATTTCCAATGCTTATGGAATCAAAGGCTAAGCCCAAGATACCATCAAATTTCCCAATCACAAAAGCCAAGCCGAGTCCGCTCGCATCTGTAACTTCTGCGAAGGTTTGCTGCTCGATAGTCAATCCCCCAAAGTCAAGATTGTCAATTGAGAAATACCTACATTGAGTATAAACTTCAGATAAAATGAATATTTTAAATAAACCTTCTCTTACAACAGATGAACTAAAAAGTTCGAATTTGGGATACAACGAATTAATTCGATTGCCCTGACAAATTTGTTGTATTTTAAGGTTACTGCACATGTTCAATGAATATTTGAAAATTGTATCTTTTCATGCGTATCATCTTCCACCGAACACAGCATCTAGGTGTTATATCAACTGTGTCTAAATCTTAGTAATTTTAGTACATTATTTTTTCGAATAGAATGTTTATTCAAATGAGAGGCTTAAATCATGATATCCAATCAATTTTTGGTGCTGAAATTCTATGTTAACTTCACATATAATTCAAAATAGATAATTAGTGATTTTTTCAATGATGGTCTTCCATAGTCAATATTTTCTTTTGATAAAGTCATTTGAACAAAAGATTGCATACTCTATTACTACAAAAGGTATACTATTCGAACAGGATGCCAAGGAATTGTACTTAGGGGAAGACTGGAGTTCTATCATATATTTTTATAATACCAGTATAAAATCACGATTACAGGCCATTATATGAGTAAACAGTCACAGAATAAGTTATTCTAGAACAATTCTCAGTTGAAAAATAATTTTTAATGAACAAATTTCAGCACAAAGTTGCTATACATAAATATCCAGTTTATATAAATCCCTAATATTAAGGCAATGGTTTAGCAACTAAAGGATTCTGTCCCCTCAACTAGAAATCTTTCATAACAGGCAACATGACCTTTATGAAAGAGATCCATGATGATATTGATTTAAGCATACACCTGAACTTGCTATCTTTTGTGAGCAACTTTGCAGTTATGACACATCCTTGTCAAACAAGAAATCTCATAATTCATTTCAGAATTTTTAAACCATATTGCCTATAGGCGAGTTTTTCAACCATGACCGTGGAAATTTGTCCCAAACAAAAGGCCAAGCTACATTTTGCGCATAAATTTTCGTGAAGAATAGTTTTCAGCGCATATCTCCATAACTGTGACCTTTCGTTTGAGAAAATTCTGTGGACAGCATAGACGTCTACAAAAAGTAGAACTAGAATGATATTACTAAGATAACAGGTCATCAAAAAAAGGCAAAATTACCCGCTGACTGGTCCCGAACCATACTGAATATTAAAGTCTGCATCATCTGCAATATATGTGTGACTTTTAGCAGAATTGTATCGTCTGTGTAACCCACAAGACATCCAGCATTTATGCCCAGCCACCCATAAGTTGCTCGATCCAGTATCAAAGCTGTACAAAATAAAGAAATCCAGTTAGAGGCAAGCAGGCATATATGGTCCGAATGTGAAAAAATTATAAAGATTGAAGATGATGGTAATAATTAGATTCAGAAAAAGAATGAAAAAAAACTTCAAATCAGATCACGTATTGAGATTTCATAGAAAAATGATATGATAATCATTGAACAAATGGAATAATGTACTTACATTACATCGAAGTTTTGATCTCCGCCCAAGGAAATAGTACCGTAGTATTGAGCATTCTGGTAGTCCTGTGAAAATTAAGAGATGTTCATTGCCAAATATTTATCGACGAATCGTACTTTTATCGACTTAGATATAAAAATAAGCCGCAATATCTCATATTTCTACCTTAACAATGATATTTCCCTCGGTGCCTCCAAAATACTTCGGCGAAGATAAACCATGTTGAAGTATTTCAGCGACAGTCCCTAGCGGCTTCAATTTGTTCTCGACAAACTTTGAATCAGGGATTTTTTTCATTTTTATACGTATGAGTTCAGCGCAAGTAGTAGCACTCAAAAGTACTAGCGTAAGAATGCAGAGAACACGCATCTCCGACAAAGATTTCAGCAAAGATTGGAAGCGATTATTTACTATTCAGTTTAAAGTCAACCAACTTGCGTAATTACTGCTGAGAATAAAAGATAATGAAATATAATTATAGAGATTTTTCGTACTACTTTATTCTAAGATACTGAGAGAGAATGAAGCGGAATGTTGAATAAAAAGTTCAATGTTACATAATCACTTACCTCGAAAATTACGCTCTCGCTTATTATTTGAAATTTTGTTGGTTTTTTAGCAACAATTTTTAATTGAAAATTTTCATAGATATTTCTGCTTTTCCGTGTAAAGTCTTGGTACGTAATTTATATATCAAGTTCTTTTTATCGTAGATAAAATATGTCCTCCAAGAAAGAGAAATCGCCGCCATTTATAGGTTCAGGCTTGACGTATGAGTTACTGACTAGCCTCGATAGCTCCGATTTTTGCTTGCGGAAAGTTTTAATTGCGGCTAGGTATAGTGTATCACGTATAATCTTTTGCAGTTTTATGTCATGATACCCTCTATTCTATTTTCTTGCCAGTGTTGCGGATATAAAGTTGGAGCTGAAACATTGCAAAAATGAGGATATTGTCGAAGAAATTCCTACCGCGAAATCAATGGCTCTTCGAATCATCCACTCTAACAAGCCGCCTATTATCATTACTCAATCAAACTCAATATTGAAGATATTGGCAGATGCATCGTTCGCAAGTGATCTTTACGGTGACGATGATTTCGCTCGCTCCCAAGTTGATCAGTGGCTCGAGCTATCTTGGTTAGAACTGGAAGTTCCTCTCTCTGCCTTCAAAATATCAAAGGGTAACGGACCTGTGTTAGCTGAATCAAAAAAGATTATTCTTCAAGCACTAGCGGCTCTTGATCAAGCTCTGGAATCGCGAACTTTTATAGTCGGTAATAGACTAACTATCGCAGACATTGCTATTGCCTGTGCATCTGCGGAAACTCTCGGAAACCCTAGTATCTTAAGCGGGAAAGATCTTTCTTCATTCCCTCATGCCACTCGATGGTACATGACTATTACTAGCCAACCAGCCTTCAACATCACAAAAAAGAGAGATACTCCAACATTGTCTGCAACCCCGGATAATATTGTCAATGGAAAGGTGGACGATTCTTTTTGGAAAGAATCTCATGTACATACAGTGACTCATCTCGAGTTGAAAGTGCCGAAGTTTCGAAGACGTCGTGTGCGAGTTAAAGAGTTACTCTCAGAGGGTAAATTGGCTGCAGGGAAAACGGTTGTCGTGCGTGGGTGGTTAAAAACGTCCAGGAGTGCGGCAAAAAATACTTTATTGTTTTTGGTGCTCAACGATGGATCATGTCATCATAGTCTTCAGGTTACCCATTACATAGAGCTACGGCTTTGGGTATAATATTTTATGCATTTTTGAACGTTTTATTTAATGCGAACATGAATATGCATCAATTTTCATTTTACGGTAAGGTTACCGTAAAACTCCAGTTGTTAAGTTGAACATAAATTTTGAAAAGCTGCAATTTATGCAAATATCATTTTTTTCAATTTTTGACTATGAAATTTATTTAGTATCGAAAGAAAAATTTATAATTTTTGTGCTATTTTATCAACTCGATTTCAAATGCTTGGAAAATAAGTATTGAAAGATATCGATAAAACTAAATTTCAAAAGTTGCATATCTTATCAGGTTGTTGCTTCTATAGAAACAACAGAAGGATTTAGCGCTGCTGCTTCGTGTGGTGGAGTTGGTGCTTGCTTGGCAGTAGAAGGATTGATTATCGAGTCGCCTGCTAAAGGGCAGGCAATTGAATTACAAGCCCATAGCATTGAAGTGCTTGGAGCAGTTTTTCAACAAGACGGTAATAATAGTCACAAATCGCTTACTATTTTTATCATACAAATGTCTTCCTTCAAATATAGCGGTATGTTGTTCTATTCGATTAGAACAGCACGTGCTACTCTTATAGTCTATTAAAACACCATGTCATTCTAATCATATCAATAGTTCCGACTTAATAGCCACCTGGAGCTGTTTCACAATGCAGACTTATCAAATTGTAGTCAATCCTTGAAGAAATTTCAATATTCCGAGAGCATCAATGGACTTATTTAAATAAAAACTTTATATTCGGAGGAAAACATTATTGCCATTGAGGTCAAAGCATTACTTATATTTTTCTTGTGGGTCGTATAACGTAAGGACAATAACATTCTGTTATGTTTAAGTGATGGGAATGCAGAAATACAACGACCAAGAAATCAGTTTTTATTTTATTATTTCACGGCGCCTTAAGAAAGTTTGCCTAGTAAGTGAGAAGTCATACTCATTTGATATTGCACCGAATTTAACCCAGTGGGAGCCCTATTCGGGATCCTTACATGAACCCAATATTACAGTTGAATATCGATATAACTGATGTTCAATAATCACATAAAGAACCGGAAAGTCACTGATTACCTACGGACGGAAGTAACATTAGAAACTCTAAGGTTGTGAGTTACTTGATCACCCTTTTAAGTGGTGTAGTATAGTGGCGAATACTCTTGTTTCGTGTCTATTGTGTTGTTAGCTTTAGTTGCCAAAGTGAATTTACTGTCTACTTTGCTTGGAGTAGGCTTGACCTATAAGTTTTTATAATGTTATTGTGGTATATCATGATATTGAATTTAACGAGATCTCAATCTTTGTGATTTTTTAGCTTCATTATTATTCTCTTTTACATTTTTTGCAATAATAGAACAATTTTAAGTGCAACAATATTTCTGGTTATTTATGAGACACGTAAGTTCCACAGATTTGATACTGTAAGGCATGTTTATCACGATCAGAAGTTTTGCAATTGAATCTTCGAACATATAACTTACAGCAATAAGCCATAGTTCAATTTTTAGCGTTTTTTCTCAAAAAATTGTTCGCGGTGCCTTTTTCTGGAACTGTGACATTTCATTGCATCAGTAAAATTCGGATAAAACTATTTCACTTTTAGTGAATTTCAATAAAAGTGAATAAACAAAAATCCGGATTATATCTTGTTAGCTTCAGTTTCCGGGCTTAATGAATATTGTATACAACACATGAACTTGTCATGTCTGAAGTTTACTGCGGATGCACATCTCAAATAGTGGCATAAACTGTACATTTTTAACATTTTTTAGGTTCGATAGGCGCTGCTGACTATCCTCTAGCTAAAAAAGCGCATTCCTTTGAATTTCTGAGGCAACACGCTCATTTACGTGCTAGAACAATGGTATACAGTGCAGTGATGCGCGTTCGTAACGCGATGGCCTTTGCAACTCATCGCTTTTTTAACGAACGAGGATTTGTATATGTGCACACACCTCTATTAACCGGAGCTGATTGCGAAGGAGCTGGAGAACAATTTGTGGTGACAACTCTTTTGCATGATGAACATGAAGGGAAAAATGTTGAATTACCTCGATTTCTAGATGGCTCGGTGGATTATTCAAAGGTAATGCAAACCTATAAACTTATTTATAGTGCCGCCAGTGGCCCTACTACTAATCCGTACCACCAGCATCAACCAATAGGAATAACTGAAATTCAATAATGAGACCCTAGGGTTAGGGAGTAACAGAAAACTTACGAAGGTTACCATTGTTACCCTGTAACGCGAAAAATCCCTGAGCGGGTGCACCCGAAGTACCTGTGACAAACTGTAAGACTTGTGCCTTTTGGTTAGTCTCAAATTCGTCTAGAACATCCCCGAACCAGCCGGATACTGGGTGATTGATCCTGTTTTGCTCCAGCTCGCCTATACATATTTTTCCATTCATAATAAATTTCAATATATCATAGAATACTAAAAAATTACTTTTATGTAAAAAATTGAAAGTACAGTTGAATTCCCTCAATTTGTGTCCATTTGATTTACCTTTTTCTGCGATTCACATGATTTATAAATTTGTATCAAATTTCAAGTAACTGGTAAAAATTCATTGAACTCGTTTTTTGCTGAAATGCAGTTATTATTAAATAGCAATAAGCTCAAAATTGATATGAATTTGATTCGTGCAATGTTTTCACCAGCTACATTTATCTTGTCGATATATATGCATATATATTTGAAATAAGGAGTGCATTTTTTATAGGATTTCTTTTCAAAACGAGCGTGTTTGACAGTTTCGGGACAGTTGAATGTAGAAACTTACTGCTGTGCAATGAGCGATGTGTACACATTCGGACCTACATTTCGAGCAGAAAATAGTCATACATCTCGCCATCTTGCTGAATTCTGGATGGTAGGTACATGTACATTGTGCTACAGTTCACTTTGTATATAACAAAATTTTGGAGACCAATTCCTTGTATCCGAAAATCCAATGCTGAGCCAGGCGCAATATAATTTTTCATTAGTCTGCTATAAATAAGTATTTGCTAAAAGTAAATTCGTTTAGTCAGAATGATCTGAAGATTGAATTTCCTAAAGAAACAAAATTTACAGCAAAAAAGTCGAAAATTTACAATAATTCTTGGAATAATTTTCTTGCGTTGAATGCATTTTTATTGGTCATTTGCCTTTTTTGGTTACTACATGCCTGATATACCATTATAAATTTCATTTATGCATACAACTATGCTTCTATTTCATATGAGACTCGGTATTTATATGTATATTATGAGAAAATACATACTGAAATGTTTCGACGCGTATTGCTACTTGCATGCATCACGCAATCTGAAAATTAATATATACAATATGCATAATTTATCATGCGCATGAAAATTTATCTGTTCGTGCAATCTTATGTACTATTTATCATATTTGTCTAGTTAGGACGTACATATACACGTATACATATTGCGAATGTATTGCATATCTTACATTCATGCACACAATAAGTTTCGAATCGGTTCTTTTTACGACAGATTGAGCCTGAGATAGCTTTTGCGGACTTGCAAGACGACATGAATTTAGCTGAAGACTATTTAAAATATCTTGTACTCTATGCACTTCAATATTGCAATGAAGATTTAGAGTACTTTGAGAGTACCGGTGTCGAACCAGATTTAAGAGGTCGATTAAAAAATGTTCTAGAAAACGATTTTGTTCGAATAACGTACACCGACGCTGTGAAACTCCTTGAAGATCACATTAAAAAAAATATGGTAAAATTTGAAAATGATGTGAAATGGGGGGTAGACTTGGCCAGGTGAGTCACATGACAAGTCACTCTACAAGTTTACTCTATCATTAGTTATATTTTTTTAAAAGATATGGTGGAATAATGTCTAATCAATTTTATCCGATATTAATCGTTTTTATTTACTACCCCTAAAAAGCAATAATGCTTGTTTAATTTTGATTGGAAGAGTTAAAGAGTCATGGTTGAATCTACTCTATATGAAATTTCCAAGATTCCTTATAGATTTATCATTACTTACGTTTCGTTCACTCTCGCAGAAAATCATTCTAGTTTTAATTGCTTAAATTAGGCATTTTTATGTAAAAATTCAAATCTACCTCAATTGCAGATATTTTTTTGATATTTGCCTTTATCTAACCTTAAGGTCCTTTAAAGATTCCTTTCTGAAATGGTCCAATCAGGCTCATTTAGTAATTTATGCATGCGTTGAGTTAAAAAACCTGAATGAAATGATATGTTTTTTGAAGGGGTAATTTACAAAATGAAATGGCATAACTAAAAAAAATATTTATTGTGCCTTTTTAAATTGCACAGGTGACTTTTCTTTTCTTTGTACAGTTTCGTACAGTGGACACGAACATTATGTTACTGAAGAAAAATTTTGATGCCCAGTAAATGTTATTGTCCTCACTTTATATATATATATATATATATGCCTTTTGCTTTTCTTACAGTGAACACGAACGTTATATAACGGAAGAAATCTATCGATGTCCAGTAATTGTAACCAATTATCCAAAAGAAATCAAAGCTTTTTACATGAAACTTGATCCCGATGGACGAACCGTTAGTGCAATGGATATTCTCGTTCCGAAAATTGGGGAAATCATTGGTGGATCTCAGCGTGAAGAGAACTACAATATATTGCTCGAACGCGCCCAATCGATGGGTCTTGAAGCTAGTTCAATTTCGTGGTATTCTGAACTTCGAAGATTTGGTAAGCATCTCCTATTCATATATTAAATATGTGATTATGAAGATGATCATAAGAATTATTGATGGTAAACTTTGGATACCATGAATGTAATGATCCACAACGCGACACTGAATTTGGCACAGTGTGACTTTTTCGTTTATTTCATGTTATTTAAGTTGGCTATGTACGAATTCGCTTTATCCGAAGTTTATTTATTTGTTTATTGAGCGAATTAGTTTAATACAAATATCTTCGAATTGAAGACGGTACTATAAACTGCGTAGATTCGGTAGATACCTTATAGTAATTTAAGCTACTTAAAATTATCAACTTCTACTGTAAAGATAACTATGGAATTCATCATGTCTGCAAGGCAGTGAAAATTTGTATTCTATGCTTACATGCTGACATTCTAAATTTTTCTGTAGGTACGATGAAGCATGCTGGATTCGGCTTAGGCTTTGAGAGACTGATTCTGTTCATTACTGGAATTGAAAATATTCGTGATGTTATCCCTTTTCCAAGATACCCTGGACACTGCGAATTTTGAATTGACCAATTATTTATTGGTATGGCAACATATTTTTCAAGAGATTTCTTCTAAATACAGAGTTCTCCCCCAATGTACTTAGGATTGGATATTGATTGTACCGTCTTCCTCCGAATATAAAGTTTGGGGTTATATTTGAATTACCCTGAACTTTTAAATGTATTCCAATACAACCATTAATGGCTGTAATTAAATCCCCCTATAAATTACATGTATACAAAATTGTGAGGAATCAATCTCAATACAAATTTATACTGAAAATGAAAGTCGTTTATAACCCAAAACTCAAGCAAAATAGCAAGCAAAACATTTAATCATTTTTCAGTATATCTGTATCGAAAGGTCAGTACTATTCGTATACAGCCTCCCTTAGGTTATGTTCGGGGAAAGATGGGTCTGGTAAGCAAGCTCCATTGATCCAATTTTGTGTTTGTAGCCCTGTGGACCCAGCAAATATCAAGGCCTATGTACCAGTGATGTGGATGTAACTATCGAATATAAGAATTCACAGTGCCACAGAAGTTTGGCCAAAAAACGAGTATCATAAATATTTGAAATCATCAAATAAAACCATTAAAAATGTAGCTTAAGTAATTCTCAATGTACTGACAGTACACAGTTAATTTTTTTTTCGAGGATAGTGGTATTTTTCAAAAGCATTTTGTAGATTGCAATAGTCTTTACTACAATTCAATGAAAATTCTGGTTGGGAGAGAACAGATTGAAAAAGCAAGAACTTGCGCATCATAGTGATCGATCGCACGCTACACTTTCAAAAGAGGAACTTGATAGATTCGATGTGGGTGCAATCTGATATTAATTGAATATGGCGTTTGTTTTCAGAAAAAATGTCTATGAACATACAATCTTGGCATAGAATGAGTCAAAGTACACTTGGGCAACAGCAAGGTAGGAATCAGTAGGATTGGAGATCTGGCACCAAAGCTGCGTGACTGAATGTGCTATGTCAAGGCATTTATTAGCAATGTCTGTGGTATCCAATAGATTGGAGAGAATTAAAGATTACACCAAAGCGTCCCCCAACTGCAAGAGTCAATTGAGGGCAGTGAGCTTTCATCCTACAAACTCTTTAGAAAAACATGAGAGATAACTGGTTTACCATTGCCAGAGAAATTACCAAGTGGTGGATGATGTTGGGCAGATGTGAAAAGAAGCATTTTTACTAAAATCTGACTCATAAAAGTCATTTTCTTCTACAGCTCTGCTTTGATTGACCAAATGGTAGGGTCAGCACTCAGAATCAGGGATGGATAATAATGAAACATTGGGGCCAGGAGGTTCAGGCACAGTGACCTCCAGATCACTCTAAATCTGATAAGTCTGAATTTCATTTGTTTGGAAATTCAAGATGAAGTATCATCAACCTGCATCATTAAAATATGCACTTGGTATATTCTGTCTCTTATTTTTTCCGAGGCTTTACAACTAAAACTATGTTTAGATGTACCACAAAAAAGGAAATCATGCAAAAAAGTAGAGAAACTAACTTATTTGCAGACAATGGTGAGCAGTTCAAAATATAGAAAGCATACAGACATGTATACAATTGTAAATGGTTGGAAAGTCCAAATCACTAATCATACAGGAGAGAATACTGGTAGTGGCACTAAAAAGTTGTTTTACACCACAATTGTTGGTGATGATGGAAGGTTTCAGTTTCATACCCATGGAAGAAATAATTTCCAAGCTACACTAGAAATAGATTTACCTGCATTATTGTGCAACAAAAAAGCAAAAATAGAGCAATGTTTACCAGAGTCACAAAGGTAATTATTGCTATTAAGGCCTCATACTTATAATGCATTAGATATAGAAATGATAAAAGTGTATTTATCTGAAAATGCATCACATAGCAGCATCCACCAACAGAACAGTTATATCAAGTAGCATAAAAAATAATACTGTCAACAGCATAATACATGTACAGTACTTTTTGTTGAAGAAGGTGTTTATTTTTGTCCAATAAGCATATAATTGAGAAACTTTGAAGCATCGAATGCAGCAGGAGTAGTTGGATCATCATGCCAGATAAGGAGAGACTTAAAATTTATTTTGACCAGAGTACAATGCCAATGAATGGTTTGGTTTTAAAAAAACTTCTCAAGTAGCAATGCGCCCAATGCAGAAAAGAGTCTGTAAAGAGAAAAGACTATTTTTTCCTGTGGTGGTGATACATAGGAGTTGTGTTCTTATATAGGATTGATTAAGAAGAGATCCGAGCTATCCCTGCATTCAATCCTGCTCTAAGTATGCAAAATATGCAACATTACATTGAGATTGGTTAAGAGACTGGGGACCAGATGGGCATTATATACAGAGTAAGAGCTGTGGCTAGACAAGAACTAGTTTGTACATAGATATTAGCTGTACATACGCCAGATATCTTAAGAGTACATTACTCTGCCATAGAAGTTAGTACTTTTTAATTGCTGACTCAAAAATTTTAATGTTGGTAACCACAATGTCAACATCAAAGTAAAAATAATAGCAAAAATTACCACTTGACTATGATTATCTTTCCAGTACAGTGAAGACAGTTATTTGACTGAGCTGAAAAGGTAGGGGGCAAAGTATCATTTTTGATAGCAACTACCAGCATTTCAGGTAAGAAATTTTAAATAGAAGAATGGTATATCACGTTGGGGTATAATGAAAGGGATAGTCACCAGCTGCTTATCACTTATTACATTGTCAGTAGAAGGAAAAAATCTTGGTAGAAGTAGAAACAAAATGGATTGCTTGCAAGACCATGTGGGTAGCATCCTTTCCAAAATACTTCTCAACAGTAGTATGACCAAAACGCTTATGATTGGCACAAAGCTTTAAATAATCAGCATGTGCAGAAAACTAATACAAGAAAGTTAAGTTGATGTGCAATGCTGAGGAAGCGTTTGTGTTGAATGAAAAGATTATGCAGATAAATCAAAGAAAGATAATAACAAATTTAGAGGCAAATATATCCATAAAACAAATAATGAGACTTCAACAATTACAGCTCAGCGCAGCACCAGATAGACCAGCAGATTAATGCCTATCTTGATAATTAAGAGACTAAAAGTGAGTGTAGCGAGAATTTTTATGCAGGTCATATACGAGTAACCTTCAAGGCTGCATGATAATATTTTTAATAATTACATAAATATTTGCTAAAAAATTATATTTTGATATAATGACAATTTAAGAAGATGCATGGTAATTGGGTACACATAATATTAAGGACAAGCAGTGCCAGAGTAGTATAGTCAATTTCCATTTGCGAGTCAGAAGAGTACCGGAATTATTGGTTTTCTATCCAGTAAATTGTATTTTAGTGGCGTTTGGTACTATGGGCTTCAGCTTTGATGTTGTCCTTGTGATAAGATGATCCCTATGAACAGTGTCTCTGTTCGAAAATTATGTGATGAGTATGACAACATCTGTTGATGATACTTGGCAATAATATTATAAACCTTTTGCAAAGAAAAATATCAGTTGCAAGCCATTTAGTGATAACTTGAATAGGGATCACTTAGAAGTGCCTTGATAAAACTTTCTATCAGAACATCGCATACAGACTCAAATTCCAAGTAAAATAATTGAAGGATTACTATTAATAGGCAGAACTTTGAGCTCTCTTCCCAGTTCCATCGAACTCGAGTTCTGATGACTCAAAAGTCTTTTCGAGAAAAATAATGAATATTTTTTGTCCATAAGTAAAGCAAGGCATCGGGATATAAATATTTTATTGCTGCTTCAAGGGTCAACCAAAGAAAAATGTTTCCCTAAACAGTACAAGGCAAATTTCTTTAATTCAAACTGTATCAAAGTTCAGCTTTCAATTTTTCATTATATCATGTTTCAAATGTGACCTAATTTCTATAATTCTGATCATGCTGCTTCCTGACGTTGATGAAAATAGAATCTTACAAACTGTATTTACATATATATATATATATATATATATATTTGACTAGTTGCCAGAAGAGAATGGCCTCCAAAGATTACATCTACTTAGTAAACAAAGAATGAGCAATCTAGCAGATAAATTCCATTCCATTTGTTACAACCGCTTCAGATGATTAACATTATGCGTAAACTGAGAGTTGAAGTTTAAGACAAGATTTGCGTTTACATCTGGTTTTTTATGCTGTTTAGAACTTGTAAATATTGCAACATAAAACTCTATAATACATCTTGTAGTATACTGGCATGTCTTTCGCAAGGGCATGTTTACTCTCTGCAATGTCTTTTTCTGTAGATTTTTCGCACATGAGAATCTTGAAGTGTCTCACAAACTACTCCAGGTCATTCGACAGTCTCACAACATAAATTGTACAATTTTACATTGCAATCCTGGTCATATGAATTTGTGCACTGCAATATGTCGAAGCTGTCCCATGCTCCATGGAAAGTGAATGATATTTAACTTCACTTCCAGCGAGCATGTTCAATTCTAATAAAACCTAAAAAGATTGTGGCTATTGACCTTTCTCCATCTGGGGGTTAGGGGGCAAAGTGGGAGCAAAAAGGGCAAACCTAAAAGGCTTGATACATGGTTCGGACACATCTGCTAGTTCTAATAGTTGCACAAAAATATCCTTCAAGCTTTTAGCGCTAACTCTCGACAAAACTAATTTTTTGCTTACTATTAACAATGTATTGGAAAAGTGATATATGAACTGCAGCTTCCTGACATAATGTCCATTTCCATGAGGTTCATGATACCGGATGATGAAACTGTAAGACTCTCTGTAGGATCACCCATTTGCCTCCTTTCGTTCATCAATCAATCTTCCTTTAAAGTGTCGACCCTTAAAAAACAATATCACTCTATCATCGGGACACATGATACAGCACGATATTTCTTTGTATGTAGGGTTTCTCGTAATTTATCAATTAATTCTGAACCTGCAACGAGAAACTGCCACCTTTCACTTTCATTCAGCACATGTTACAATCATTGCTCCATCGAACTCGAAGTCGGATCTATTCGTGAGGTGATTAACCGGCAAGCAACTGGTCGATAGCTTTCGCCTTTTTGAAAAGTGAATGGTCAACTCTGAGATTAACTGAGTTACAGTCTTGTTGTATGCATTGATTGATGCCAAATAGATTTGTTCTTTTAAGCAATCTAGAAATGATGAACCGGTTTAACCGAACCGGGCCCATGTGGCTTAATTTGCTCTCCAGTTGAGGCAAAATCAAAGAATTTCCGTAAAATCACAATTGAAAAATTTACCTAAAAATATCAAGATTCTTTCATATCTTATGGATAGTCTGTACGTATTGCGGCTCTCATTTTAACGCTCCGTGATCGCGGATTAGCACTTATTTCAGCTAGCGAAGGTGTTATGGGTTTCCTGTATAACGGTAACCAGGGTGTTATGTTATTACCGAAAAAATCTTTTTCCATTCGATTTTTCAAGTTGCCACTCGACAAAATCCGTTTCACTCTACGATCTTCCAGAGAATGATATGATAAAACGACAATACGTCCACCGGGTTTAATAAGTGCTTTTGCCTGATCTAGTCCTGCTTCGAGAGATGTCAGCTCACTATTAACTTTTATTCGTAAAGCTTGAAATACTCTAGATAGAGTTTTTCGCTCTTCTAATCGGGGTACCGCACTGCAAATTGCAGCAGTCAATTGACCTGTGAAACCAGGAATTTTAAAATTTCAGACAAATTAATTTTGGGTACGATCGAACTGAATTGTAAGAAGTATTTTTAAGATTCTACTATGAGTTAGTCAACTGAATCGTTTAGGATTTCATACGGATAAGAAGCAAGTTAGCTGATTCCTAGGGTTTTATTACGGAGCGAGTGCAATTCAATTGAATTGAATGATTTTTATTATGATCATAAAAAAATAAATGATTAATTTGAAATCGTTTCATTTATATCCTCAGAAATGCATGCCTTTTTATGTGTATCTTATATTCTAAGCATGAAATTATGTGAACATAATTTTTCGGCCATCTTTTTTTTCAATTTCGACGAATCAAATGAATATTTCACAACATAATTACATGAAAGCTGTTACTTAATGAGATGGAGAAAGGCTAGGGTTTGATTAGCTTAGGTTTAGGTTCAGTTCATATATGAAACATAAATGAATGAAATTTTTCGAATTCTAGCCTGTGGTTTGAAGAGGTCGAGCATTGACAATGGCTCGTGCAATTTTTCGTGATCGTTTTTCTTCACCCAATTGATAGATGATGTTGCCAAGGTCCTTTTCGTCGAGATCATTGCATAAGTCAGCAGCACTATGAGTATTGTAGCCTTCAGAACCATCCATTCTCATGTCTAATGGTCCATCATAACTATAACTAAATCCTCTTAATGCATCGTCTAGTTGGTGACTTGATACGCCTAGATCCAATAACATTCCATCAATTTGACCTTTGTATTGAGCCTCGTCGAGGGCGGTAACTGCATTCGCAAAGTTGGTCCGTATAGCTTTGAACTGCCCACTATGAATATAAGATTTGAGGCGCTTTGATGCAACCATAAGAGCCTCAGGGTCTTTATCCAGTCCAATTACTTTACCATTATTTCCAAGCGCATCCAATAATGCTTTGCTGTGTCCGCCGCCTCCCAGTGTGCAGTCAACGTAGATTCCGTCTCTCACGGTAACAAGAGCTTGTATGACTTCCAAACACAAAACTGGGACATGATACTCAGAGCCATATGGCAAATCATCCGATCCTGGTGCACTTCTTTCTTTTGGGCTACCATGAAAATCAGCAATTGCACTACAGCTAAAATTACGTCTTCTCGGTTGCAACAAATTCCTTCGAAAGCTGACTATTGAATAACTATAACAACTCAATGCACCAATATGTTGGCAGGAAAGCAAGAGCATTAAGCTTCGCTTTTGTCGAATGCCCATTTCTATATAAATTTAATAGAATTGAATATATTTTCTATTCGATTTTATCTGACATTTTTTGACTTGAACATTTTACCAGAAGAAGCCTGATAATGACTATGTGGACAAGAAAGGCCTTGATCGCACTATGGGCTTCAATTCGTCCATTTTGAATGACTGAATGATGAGATGCTACACTATTGTAATTGTGATATGGTCGACTAAGGCCTTAACCATGATAGAGCCTTATATATGTATGGAGAAAATTACGCATGTGAGGTATGTTCGAGTTAGATGGAGAATCATATTTCTACTTTTTCACCTTGGACTAGTTTCCATATGCTTTAGAGCTGTTTAAGTAGATTCTTGACACTTACTCGGCCAAGTGGCATAAATATTATTACGCATTTCTCTTTTGTATGAACTATGTACATAGCTTCCATGCTTATTCCTGCAAGTTTACGATTGCTTATACTTAGACATGCATTGGATAACTCATACATCAGACAGCATAATCTGTGAAAAAACTTAATTACCGAGGTGCAGATCAGGAATCTACTAATTAGTTCAAACCTTTAGATTTACAAATGCAAGCATGCACAATAGGCTGATGTACAATTTTCAGGTATATTATCTCTAGTGTAAACTTTGTGCAGCAACTTTTCTGTAATGTTTGCTACTGTGAAACATTTAAACATCTGGACCACAAAGAAGTGATGAACCATGAGGAACTGGAATTTATTTGACTCATTCTTGAATTAAATAACTGCTGTAAAAAATACTCATGGTGGGAATACAAGAGAAAGACAATTTTGAACCAAATTCAATTGATTAAAATGCAATTTTTCCCATAATTCTTAAAGATGCCCTACTTCCTTACTATCTGGGGTTTACCTAGTTTAATACCAATACTGCAATAATACCACAATATTGTTTT
The DNA here is from genome assembly GCA_032358265.1 of Vaucheria bursata. NCBI lineage: Eukaryota > Xanthophyceae > Vaucheriales > Vaucheriaceae > Vaucheria > Vaucheria bursata. Next base: position 24,615 of record JAULBW010025400.1, read on the forward strand.
TACTTGCCCACTGCCCCTAGAATTACTGCCCTACTTGCATCATACTGCTAGCCCAATATTATCAATTAAACCACAATTTCACCCATGCAGTAAGGGTAAGATTAATAATACTAGAATTTTACAAGGTCTTTGTAAACTATCCTACAGCTACCATTTTACCATGGTAGTAGTTATTGCAACTCAATCAAAGAAATTTAATCCTTAATAAAAAAAGATGTGTACTTAAAAAAATTTACATTAACTAAATAGAAAAGTACTTTTAAGATTATTTACATTGAACTGTATAAAAAAATCAGAGTATGCAATATGGCAATAATTTACACAAAATTGTAATCAAATAACATCAATTCTTTGTTTTTTTCCATATAATTATTATAGTTTACTTTAAACAGCATCAATATCAGTTCATGGTAATTAAATTGAAATTAAAGTGTTTATTAAATCAAACCTTAACCACTATCAATGAAGTCATTATCTAGATTAAATTCAACCTTCTTATCAATAGCAACTTCATAAATGTAACCTTTTCAATAAAAAATTGATATCAATCTACTTTTTTACTACATAATCTTGGTTCTCCCAGAATAAATTATTCATAAGATCCGTTATCAACTAAATGGTGGACATTTTCATTTATAGTTGAAATAATGGCCAATTTCTATAGATATAGGCAGGATTTGGTTCTCTTTCTGTAATACAACAGACACTAGGAAGAAGTCATACAGTATATATTACTGCATTACTAGAGTTTACTTCTAGCAATGCAAGACAGACAGTTATTCAATTACATGATGGACAAGTAGTAATTGTGCTGTGGCACTATTTAATTGGCTAAAGTGAAAACATGATGTCAGCAGTGAGAATTTTTAAGCTGAGAAAAGAAACAATGATGCAGCTAACATAAAAATAGGATTAACCATTAACTGGTTAATTTCTAACACTTTCTTACTCAATTCAATTACCACTTTAGAATACACGGAGTAAGTGCTTTACAATCAGTTGCAGCTAAAAAGTTTAAAGAATTGAACTAATTTCTTGCAACTTTCAATAGTAATAATGACTTTTTACTAGCCTAAGTGCCATGTCTGTGATAACTAGTTGTGCACTATTTCATGTGATCAATAAAAGATTAGTGATATACTCTACAAAATAGTACTGTTTATTGTATTCTAGTAGACCTTTTGAAGATTTGAACATTCAAATTTACTTTGAACTGTAAGTAAACATATTTTTGATATTAATTATCAAAACTTTTTGTTATTGTTGTTACTTTTACGGCAAGATTGTCTGAACCTCAGTTCTAGTTTGTGGTATAGTGCACAATATTAAGCTAGAAGTAAAAGCAAGGCAATGTAAGACACAAGTTACAACTATTACAGTATATTACAAACTCAGGAGTAAAAGCTTGAGAGATTAGACTTATGTAATTGAAATTGAGACTTCCAATCATTAAAATTATTCTGCAATAATTATAGTTGATCATAGCCAAGTACAAACAATAACAATACAATAACCATTTAAAATTGTTGTAGAGTAACAATTCTATCAAAGATGTACAAAAAGTTGATATCCAAATGTGATGCATGTGCAAAAATCTGTCAACTATAAACCATGTATATTTATTTAGTTTTGACTAGTAAAATAAGGTAAACTTCAACTTTCGGATAATATAATAATGTTCTTCTCAAGTAATGCTAAAATACTAGCAGCTGGCTCATGTATTAAATTTATTTCTTTGTTCCAACACATCAATAACAAATTTTAAAGCCAAGAAACTTGGCTAAAAAATGTTAACATCTTACATAAACATATATAAGCACTTATGTTGTTAGGAATTAACTTCCTAAAGTGTTAATTCTCTTTATTGCTGCGTACATGCTTCAAGAAGATTTGTATAACTGTACAGTTCAAGAAGATTTGTACAATTCATGGAGAGTCACAACTCAAGTTCAAGGAGAGTCATGAATTCAAAGAGAGTCATGCATTCTTTTGTATCTTGTCATGTTGATAGAGTGTCCTCACTCCTATCAACACAAGTCAGTGAATGTAATGTACATGTTTCATTCTTGTTCATTGTATTTTGCATCCTGACATATGTGGGTGTAGCAGCAAATTAGGGAACAACTTTTATTTAATATATATAAACTGTAGTATGAGCAAGTTTGCTGAAACTACCAAATGAGTTTATAATATCTGATGGGAGTTATAGCTAAAAGTCTGTAGCTGATGAAAACCAAGTTGCAGTTTTTTCTGAAATTGCTGATGATAACACCTTTTTTGTTTTCTTTTGAACTTACTTAATGATTTTCTTCTTTAGCTTTGCAGTCATAAGGATTTCATCAAAACATACAATACTACTTGGTTCTCAAAAACTTTGAGCAGGTCTTGTACTATTTCTTGACTTTGCTAATTCTCTTTAATCTTACTTTCAAATCCTTTTTTTTAACATTTTAGCAATAAATTAGAGTTTAACATGATTACAATTGATATGGTCAATATTTTGCCTTGTATCTTGAAAAAAGTTTATGCGTGTTAATGCATTTTACAGAAATATGCACAGTGACATCAATTATGTTGAGTACTACGTGCTGAATAACAAATGTTCTGTAAAAGTAGGTGTTTGGATTAAAGAGATTTTGATCAATCATAAATTTTTTTGGTATATTATGAGTTATAAAAGTGATTTATTAGAAACATTTTTGATATAAGTATATCTGTAAGAGGTATAAAGCTTTTGATTGATCTTTTTTGTATTTCAATAAAGTAGTCAGAAATAGAAAACTGTCTGGACTCTAATGATCATATAATTCCCATCTTGCTTCTTAGAGTATTGTAGTGATCAATTTATTCAACACTTTTACAGCAATGCTTTACTGCTATTTTGTGGTGTAGTTCAAGCATTGAGTAAACAGCTGGTTCCTTCATTTCAGCTTCATCTGACTCATCTTATAAATTTTCAGACTTTGCTTTTCTCAAAAAATTTCATTTTCCTAACTACAACTTACTATTGAACCCATTTTCATGTTCTCAATAAGTGTAATGTTGTTGATTTCCATCTTTTTGCAATTATTAGTCAGATTATTCGTGCTCTAACTGAATTAGTATTGCGTGAAATCATTCAAAAACTATTCTAGAACTTACAAAAGATGCTCATCAGAACTAAACAAGGAGTGTACAATCTAAAAATTGTTCATCAGTCAGGATATTGGGTTAAAGAGGTATTTATTATAGCATGTTTCACTGCAATGCTTTGGTAGTATAGGTATACAAAGTTTTAGTGCACAAAATGTGTACAATAACTAGTTATCACCAACACTAGTGCCAATGCACAAAACAATTTTTAGAAGATGAACTTGCACTTCAGAATCAAATCTTTTGAGATTATGCAAATGTTGGGTCTTGTAAATTTTCTACTGTAGCTGATGGACAAGGAAAAAACTAATATGTCCAATAGTTGCTACTCATGGAAAATCTTTTGCATCTCTTCGCCTCGAACACCACATCAAAAGATGATCAATTCAATTAGCTTGATGTCTTTTTATCATTAGAAAGTTTAGCTGTTCCATGTAGAGAAAATTTGTTTATCTTCCTGGCAATATATTGAAGTAAATTACTGAGATCCGAATTAATTTGTTTGGTATGTTATTTCATACGATGTTTCCTAAACAACAAAAGTCATTTTTGCACCACCGTAGACAACCAAAAAATTGCATCATCAACGAAAGGATCAATATTTTCTGTTAACGAGTAAGAACCTTTCGGTAACATGGTACTTTTTGAAATACTTAAATATTGACCCTTTCAACGGTGGGGCTAATTCGCAGTCGCTCCATGGTGATCATTTACGGAGTCCATCTAAACAATGCAATAATATAATTGTTCCAATAAATAATTCTGCAGTTACATCACCGAACATTGAGATTATTAGTATCATCATTGAGATTATTCTTATTATTGCCATTGTTAGTATTGTCAAGGAGCCCAAGAGCATCTCAACATTAATGTAACTTATGCCTCATCAAGAGACATATTAAATCCTGTTCTCTAATAAATTGTTCTATTATCGGTATAATGTGACAAATATTATACTTTTGTAGCCACGTCAGTTACGTTCATATTATCTGAGGCCGTACTATAAAGAGATCTGCTTCAGACTGAATCGCGAACTGTGTTCTGAATTGTGGATCATCTGCAATTTGCATCAAAATCTCACGTGATTTTATAAAAAGTAATAGTCAACATTCCAAGCATTTAATTCAGCGTATGAACCAGTGCCCAGCTTGATTCCGAGTCTCGAACGCGTAAGAGGACTATTGGATCTTCCAGTGATTTTATAATTTGGAGAGTATTGATTTATGGGGAACGATAATAGTGTCCCAAGTTCAAATGCTGGACCAACAGTGGCAGGAAACTACCCTGGTACTAAGCTTATCTTTTCACATTGACTTCTGAGTGGCATATATTACAGTCTAGTTTTTTGGATTGACGATCAGGTGCTAGAACTGGTGGAAGCGCATCGATTGCACGTCATCCTAATGGTGTTGACGTTTACAATAGAGCACAAAGAGGCACGCTGCCAGTTCACTCACAAGTCACTCGACCAGGACTAAGAGCGCCAGAAAACTCTAGACCTGGAGCGTACAGCGTCACGGGAACGCAAAGATCCACACAAGAGAGTGAATCAGTACCTTACACTGTTGTGGTTCCTCGAGGCGTTCGGCCCTCGCAGCAATTTCAGGTTTTAGCCGGCGGAGTTCAAATGATTGTCACATGCCCACCGAATATAAGACCAGGAGATCACATTATGGTTCTCGTCCCCAGACCAGCAGCTCGGTCGTCAAATAACTCTCCAGTGTACACGACTACTGTTCCTCCGGGGATTCAACCTGGAGGTCAATTCAGTGTAGTCATAAATAACAAACAGGTAAAAATTTTTAATTGAAAATTGTCCATCCTTCCGTTTTTATAGTCATTTTTTATTTGCGGTGAAATACTGATTAGCTTAGAAAAGTTTGCAATAGCAGAGTATACATAAGCTAAACCGTTCATTACAATGTAATTTTTCCCTTGAAATGACTTTGATGTAGGCACACTCTCTAGAGGTTCATTATATTTATTAATATTTCATTTTATCGTAACAAAACAAAAGGCGTAAAAAATTTTCAAATGAAAAGTGTTTAGTAAAATTGGCATAAAGAGATGATATCGTCAGCTCAGTAGGACAGTAGGCTTCACAATATTTTTTACTACAATACCGCTAATTCTGAAAACTCGTTTAAATTTCAGTAACTTTTTAGATAGCATATTTTATCAAATGCCGCGATTTCTAATAAGTCTTGGAAATTTTTTAAATTAGTGATTTTTTTTGAAAAGGAATATAGTGCCAAATCGTATCATGAAACTTTGTTAAGAATTTTAAGGTTTACCGAAGTGAAATATTGCTAAAAAATTGTGTGATAACCATCAATAAAGAGCTAATTTAAAATCTAAATTACTTTTAGATACTACGACAAAAATCATCTTTACCTTTGAATTTTCTAAATGGGAAGCAACCAATTTTTTTACATGAAAGGTTTCTTTATTTATAGTGAAAATTTGTTGTATCAAAATTTTAATTCAGTACTTCCCTCCTGATTTTTGTATGCAGTAAACTTCGATATAAAGAATTTTTCGATGTCACCAATTTAATTAGTCAAGGCTGAATTCGGAACAAAATGGCTTTTCTTTATATATTAATATTCATTAAAATCGAATTCATTTTATTGGAAGTTTAATGTATGTGAATCATGTAGGTTAATGTAACTTGTCCCCCTGGTGTAACGCCCGGTACTCAGATTCGAATTCGGCTCCCCGACCAGCCTGCAAAACCCCCTGCCGCTCCTCACCAAACCTTTGAGGTTACTGTTCCCCCGGGGGTTCGACCAGGCCAACCTTTTGCTCTAATAGCCAATGGCCAGCGTGTTATGGTACACTGCCCTTATGATGCCCGCCCTGGACAGAAAATCAGGTAATATTTGAAACTTGGATAAATTTAATATATTTATAATTAACATATGAATTCATATGATTTTTTAATGGAAAACAGTTTTAATTACAATATTGTAGCATTTTGAAAATGGAAATTTACTTTTTTCACAAAATAAACTAGCATAAATTCTTTAAAATATTCAACTATAAAAAATTTTTAGCTTCAATTTCGTGGTATTTTTAAAACTGGAACACCAAGTTTGTGCACTTGATATTCCATGCATTGATACCATCGATTAATCCAGAAACTCTCAGTTATTCGAATGCATTATATTAGAGATATCAATATTCACCAGCAAATCGAGGTTGGCAAGGTGTAATGCGATCAAATAATATAAAATATCTTAAATAGATTATTAGTCTATAGAATGTCAACCATATTTATTGCTAGCATAATTATCGAAGAGTTAACAGTGTGCAATCTATTTTTAGTTCGTATGTGAATTTATTTTAATTTTCATCCAGGAAATTGTACTGACAGCAACTTGGCAGTAATTTTTATTGTTATCTATTTCTAGTAAAATATGAATTAACGTATATTTTTAGCTAGAATATAGCATTGACTTGATCTTTGTAGCATTATAAAAAAACTCACATTAATGAGCACCTTGAAAGATTGGAAATAGAACTTTTGCTTGCTACAATATTGCTAGCTATGTAATACTTGGTGTACTTTGATGCAGACTTGCATAGTATACTCTCCAGTATGCAATCCTTTATCTGAATAAGAAGTTAGAGAACAGTGTTCTGGAATAAATATTTTTTTGAAGTATAATTATGTAAACTAGTCTAAAATATCTTCCACTCTTTTCTATCTACTCTTTCTCCTGTCTCTGTGTACTATAAAACCAATCGATGCTAGCATAGTTTGTGATGATAAACCTTTCATCGTAAATGAACTGAAAAGTCATAAAGGCATAGTCCTTAATTGCATAATTACATTATTAAAATTCTCCTATATTTTATCATCATAAAATGCGCTTTTTACTAACTACTCTTAGCAAGACCTAAGTTGCATGTTTCAATGCATTATTTACTATATGTTTGAGCTACTTTTCTACGTTTTGAAGGAGGCTTTTATATTTGAATATTACTCATTAATAATTCTGTCCACCTGGTCTTGATTTGAATCTTAGAGGTACTGAATTGCACTTGAAAGCTCAATCTCTCAAGCAAACAAATTTGTATTAAAAATAATGCATGGAAAGATTGACTTTGTATTTTGAAGAAATTTTAACTTTCAATATTTTGTTAATAAAAGATAAATTTGTATTTTTATTAATTAGTACATTATTTACTACAATAAGATTATTATATGACAAGAAATTTTTGGCATCAGTATATTGTTTCTGAAAGAATGAAAGTTGTTTAAAAAATATGCATGTTATCTAAAATTTTAAGCTAAAATTACAAATACTACTTTACGTTTAGTTGTCAAATGTACTTGAATTTCACTGAATGTATGAATTCCATTGAATTATACTTTCAAATCTTTAACATCATAAATTGTACAAGTTTTTAAAACGTTTCAAATATTGTACTTTGAATATTCACCAGGTTTAAGGTTCCTATCCAGATGAGCGAAAATGAGTTAAAAGCATTCAGTATAAATTACGAGCAGGAAGGTTGGGTTCGTTGTGTTGGTACAGATTTGAAATTTCACTGGGCTAGACATGAATCGTCAGATGGAAAAGCTGAAGGAAAAGTTGAGCACTATGGGTCGACTTTTAGTGTCCAGGCAAGTTTTAGTTGAAATAAAAGGAAAAATTTTTCCCTAAAAATCATTGAGCTACATTTTTGTTATTTAATATCCTTATTAAATGCTTTGCTGGTTTTGTGCCATAGTTTTGTAAGATTACTTCAGATTCTTTCTATGAATTTTATTAATTATTCATAAATTAGTAGTTGAAGCTCATTCCTATCTCAATGAATTTGGAAGAATTTCACTATAGAGTAGTTTTCTCTTGAGTCTAATGGTACTTTCAAAGTTCTATACAATTTACAATTTTGCAACTTGATTTACAGTAAGACGACTAAGACTAGCTCGTGCAATCACATTTAATTTTATTTTGTCGCTCTATGGCTAATTTAGCTAATGATTTACTGTAAAACATCGTATCACAGTAAGAATTTCATTTTGCTCTTTGAGTTTTACTCTATATGAAAGTCAGCAGCATTTGAACTTGTTAAGTTGACTTTTTGCTTGCATTCAAATATTATATTTTTAAATTGCTCTTGTTCTATATGAAAACTTGGTCTTTTTCAATTGAATTTGTAAAAAAAATTTTGTTACATTGGATTAGAGAGTTCTTTTATGCATTTAATCCGAGATTGACATTTAGCATGAATGAAACCATATATATCTTAATTACATTTGTAACCGAATGATTTTTGGCTACAAATTCATTATCCGTTCTTTGCTCAGAACAGCCCTAGTTCAAATCCCGTTTGATTTATATTTACCTAAATCTTAGATCCAATAAAATAATTTCAATGTTTTTATTCATTTTTTTGTTTAAAGCATCCCTGGTTCAAATGCATTTTTGTCTAAATGACCTAATTCCAATCAAAAAGTTTTCATATTTTAGGGAAGCGCTTTTGTTCGCCATATGTACAAAGGAGAAGATGGACAGACTGAACTCGACCTAGTTCGAGCAGAAGAGGCTGCACTTGATGCATCAATACCCGAAATCAACATCAACTTTCAAATACTCAGTAAAATGAGTAGCGGTCCATACAAGCAAAAATTAGAGTGGTTTCGTAATCAGTGCGAAGCGCTGAGAGTTCCTTGGGAAGTTGAACATCAACATTTACGAGTTCGACGTCAGTATTTGCTTGAGGATTCAATGAGGGCTGTAGAGTCTATCGGCATACATCAAATGCGAGAGAGATTTAGATTTGAATTCATTGGCGAAGCTGGTGTCGATGCTGGTAAGTAATTTATGTTTTTAAGACCCCGTGTCACAGAAAATAGAAACTCATTGACTCATTAAGTTCAGCTATCATATTAGTAAATGACCAAATCTTTAAACCGAATGTATTTAAAGTAGATGACAAAATTTCAATCGAATCTAATGAAAAAGTGATCCTCGCGAGTTTTTTAAAAACGATCGGAGCTATTTTATATCTGTAATTTTTTTACCGCAAGAAAAACTAAAAAGAAACTTTACAATAACACTTATGAAGTAGCTAGATGATTTGTGTCTGTGAAACTCTAAGAGCCTGAAATAATTTTTTACATAATAAAATAAAAAGGCTTGTAGTGAATGAAAAAAAAAAGAATGAATAACATACTTTGGTTACTTGGCAACGCTCTTCAATTTACCATTTTTCATCTCGATTAGCTAATTTCATTTGAAAATTCACCTTTTTCAGGCGTTTCATGTGAGTACTCAAGAAATAAATACAATTTTCGGATTTTTTTCTTTCCGAGCAATTCAAATCGAAAAAATTTCAAAATTATTAGAGGGCAACTTTTTTATTGTCGCCAGTATCTTTAATTCCCTTTGAATGAACAGAGAGTCCTTTGGAAAGTATTGAAGAGAATCATATCAGATATTGAATTGCGGTTCTTTTAGAAAATTTCTAAGTATTTGAAACGGGCCCATGACTTTCAACCTTTCAAATTTGAATTTTTTGAAAAGGACAGGTATCAAAACTTTTGATGATGTCGAATGGTTTTCTAATCATTTTATGTGTGTTAGAATCATAATTGTGTATACGTTGGTTCCAAGCGTGATGAAGGAATTAACCCAACTTAGCTCAAATTCATTATTAATGACTCATTCCAAAGGATAGTTGGTGTTTGATGATTATAAGTCTTAAAGCAAAAACATTATTATTTTGAATTATCGAAAAGATATCAAAATAAATCTCTTCATCCTAAATTCAATTTTTTCAGTACGTTAAATTATATCCTACCATCTTCATCCGATCGCAACATATGGAGTTGCATTTGAATAGTATAAGGTTTGCTTCTACATAGTACCCCCTGTGGAATCTAGGTTAGGGGGATGGTGGGCCAGCGGTCAGGCGGAAGATTAATTTCCAGCCTTAAACCCCCAACCCACTGTCCGGAGCCGGGATATTGTTACCCCTCCCCCTACCTTCCAGGCCCCAACCCACTCTTCGGATGGACACGCACAATAAAATATATGAGGAAGAATGAGTATGGAAAAAATATATGCATTTTGTTAAGAGCTAGGATATACTACAGCTTAACTTTTTGAGTCGTGTCGTAATATTAGTTTTAAATGATCAAGGAATCTAAAGTTCTTACTCAGAATATCTATACAAGTTATTCTTTTGGTTTTGTGACAATGCTAGATGTTTTTCTATATGCAACTATTTGTAACATTTGAGTTTTAAAGAAATTTTTAATAAACTTACCTTTATATATATATTTTTTAATGTTATAGGAGGACTAGCTAGGGAGTGGTTTCAGCTAGTAAGCGAGCAATTGTTTAACCCAAATTTTGCTCTATTTCAATATTGTTCCATCAACCAGATGTGCATGCAAATTAATCCAAACAGTGGCATAGCAAATGACGAGCACCTTGAATTTTTCCATTTTGCAGGTTTGTAAATATGAGTAATTATACATTTCAGTAGTATCTTTTAAATAAGTTTTACAATGAGATAATAACATCAGGGGTGCATCTATACTTGTACATAAAGAGTTAATTTCGAATATAAGGACTTTGTCTGGTCAACCAAATGAAATTAGATGGTTATATTGGAAAACCTGAAGCTGCTGAATATGTATTCATACGCACAGGATACTGATATGTGTAGGGTAAATAGTTGTATGTCTGTTAATGCACATAAATGAATACATTATTGACTTTACTGTTATATATACGAATACATTCATACATGATGCTGATTTGATCTTTTCGACGCTCTTGCTTATTTTCAAATTATCCAATTTTTAATGGATAGAGCTTTACAGGCGATAAATCCAATGGAAAGATGTGAAAATGACAATATTTATGTAAATATATTTCGAGCATTTGACATTGCAGTGCATGTATGCATATGTATTTCTGAGCTTTGATTTAAATGTGATTATTCGACAGGTAGATTACTCGGCAAAGCCCTTTTTGATGGCCATTTGGTACCTGCTCACTTAGCCAGACCACTGTACAAACACCTCTTAGCCTGGCCAATAGTGTTCAGCGATTTGGAGCATGTCGATAAGTATCGACATGATTCGCTGATGAAAATGACAGATATGGAAGATGTGAGTATGTGCCAAGTTGATTTTACCATCACCGAGTCGAGACTAGGGCAAAATGAAACAGTCGAATTGGTGCCGGGAGGCGAGAGGATTCCAGTTACGAAAGAGAATCTAAATGAATGTAAGTTTTTTTGCTAATGTGCTGTTAAATCAGTTAGTTTCAAATTTATTACATACAAAGTAATTGCTCTACCTCCAAATTGTAACCAATGAAAAATTTGAATTTTTTAAAGTTTTTGATGGTCGAAAAGGTTAATTTCCATGCTAAAAATGTATGCATAGTTTTTTAAATGATGGTTAATGATATATTTGCGCGTCTTTTTTTTAACATTAAAGAAACTTGAGGCGGAATTAATAGCATTTCATTTATAGATACCAAAATTCACTGATAACTTTGCAATCCACCAGCTTCCTTTTGCTAGAGTATAATGCAATCTCTACCCCAATAAATTTGGTTAATTGATAGTTTTTGATGTAACTGATGGTATCGGTTCGTGGAATATTAACTCTTTTTCATCCATATATAAAGCATTCTAGATAATGAATCCGAAAATAGAAGGCTCACATTGAAGAAAAGGCTGAGAAAGATATTAATTGTTCCAAGATTATAAATTCAACTTCAACCTAAGTTTAATCTAGAACAATTTTCTATGGTTGTGATTCGAAAGGCAATACGTATGTCTAGTCAGCTAGTCAATATTAATATGAACTAATGCTATCTTTAACAATACCGACTCCCTTCTTTTAGCTGGGCAGGGGAGTTTTAGATAAATTTATTCATTGAATCGGATAAAAACCGGTCATAGCATCAAAAGTTATGCCACATGTGCCATTCGAAAAGACCAGAATTTTCGTATTTTTTCAAATTCGCATGTTCATATTTTTCAAATGTGGTTTCTTATAATTTGAATGTTATTATTCTCTTCTATTTTAAATTATGTAGAGTTATTTTTGCATATTATTTACATTTATGGTGCTCTTTAAAATCAATATCTTTGTGACTCAAAGTATCCATTCTATGTACACTTTGTGTTAAGTCGGCATATGTATATATGCATACATATAATACATTTATGTCAGAATGTCAGATTTTCTGTATACCTTTCTAACTTGAGTCATCACTGCATATGTCCATCCATAATCTGGGCCTTTTCAGATATGGAGCTTATTCTCAAGCATCGGATCTTAGAGCAGGTCAAAAGTCAACTCTTACAGTTCATGCAAGGATTTTACCAAGTCATTCCAGAGGCTCTTTTAACCATTTTCGATTTCCAAGAGCTTGAATTGTTGATGTGCGGGTTACCGACAATTGATCTAGAAGACTGGATGCAAAATACAGAGTACACAGGTTAGATATGAACTGTAGAATTCATACAGTTCAACTCATATCAGACAATTTTACCCCCTTAGAAGTAATGGCTAAACATTTTTCAGCCAATATAATTTTTTCTATTTGATGGAACTTGTTTCTGTTTACGAATGTCGAAGCACTACGAAGATAAAGAATAAAAATTCATCTTCAACTTCAGATTGTTCTACAACATTACTACACGAATAACTTCTATAGCTGTGTGTTCTTCAACAAGCCTACTACACAATTTATGTATGATCAACTAGTCAATATGAACAAATACGCAATTATCTGGGCTTAAAATATTCAAAAATCTTTTTTGCGGGACGAACTAGCAAGCTATTATTTTTGTGAGTATTGCAGGAAGCGAGTTGTACATTTTTGAACTGCTATCAAATATTTTTTTTAATTATGGTTTTTAAAAAAATTAGAATAATTAAAACTATTCTAACATTAATATAGACTGGTGCTTGTGTGGGCTTCAGACTATCCTTTGTATCAATAGAGATAAAACATTTTCCCAATATATCTACTTGAGAACTTTTACATTCACTGGCAATTTTAAAAAGCCAAAAGTTTTATCACATCAGAATTTGCAGTCCATACTGCTTCAACTCTCGACCTACATGAGAAATCCATCTAACCTGTGCAACAAAATCTAGGTTTAATAGAAAAATTGGTAAAATTGAAACTCGTGCAAAATGTATTTTTCTTACAAATTTTTTGTGATTTTTTTGGCAAAAATCTGTCATGTACGACTTGAAGATTGTGCAAAAATATCTATGTATAAAAATGGCTTGTATAAATCTGTTGGCTTTATAAGAGTTTGCTCTAACTTGATTGGTTGATATTGAACATTTAAAATTCGTTTAATTTTAGTTAGAGTTAAATTCCTAGAAATTCAAGTATTTACGTAGTATGGTTATTCGCAAAAATTATTAATGTGCAAACTTTGATTCTTGCTACATACATAGGGGAATTCAGCTGTATTTTCATTTTTTACATTATAGGAATTTTTTAGTATTCTATGATAGATTGAAATTTATTACGAATGGAAAAATATGTGTAGGCGAGCTGGAGCAAAACGGGATCACCCACCCAGTATCCGCCTGGTTCTGGGATGTTCTAGATGAATTTGAGACTGACCAAAAAGCACGAGTCTTACAGTTCGTCACAGGTACTTCGGGTGTACCCGCTCAGGGATTTTCCGTGTTACAGGGTAACGATGGTAACATTCGCAAGTTTACTATTAACGGGTGTAACTTACAACAAGGAATTTTTCCTCGTGCACACACGTGTTTCAACAGAATTGACTTGCCAATATATAATTCAAAGGCAGATTTAAAACAGTATTTGAGCCTTGCAATTCAAATGGAGTGCACGGGTTTTGGGATAGAGTAATGTCACGGCTTCTGGAGATACTACTACAGTGGAGTTTTATGTATTTATTCACTATCTTCAATTGTGTACATATTTTTTTATTGCATTTCAGTTGTTTTGATTTGTGCGTACACAATTCCACTAAATATAACCCATATTTCTACCATTTAACATAAATATTCTGGTTTCTTTACTGCATACAGCTAGCTATTTTTAATTGACCAACCACTACTTTTCATAGCTATTTATTTCGGGTATGTCAGCCGAACTTTTTTAAATCCTCATTAATATCGCTAAAATGCAGTGAAACTGCAAAAAAGTATACCGAGCTCTTTATTTGATCCATTAAAATTAAATTATTAATATTGAGCTTATTTTCGTCTGGAGGGCATCTGTAATAGGATGCTGGAGTTAATCGGGGGGGGGGGGAGGAGCGTAACTTTTATACATGGATACTGGAGATATAATGCGGAAAAAATTTTTTACAATTTTAGATATTTTTTTGATTTTATTGCTACTAATGTTTTAGATACATCCCCGTCATTCATCTATCTTAAAATATTATTTAGAAATTGGTTTTGCTCCTGTGGATCTAAACAGTTATAGTTTCCACACCATTTATTCGCTCTCACAAAGGTATTGAACTAAGTTCATTTGTACTGTTAGCAAAACAATTAGTCTATTTATTCAGACCAGCTATTTTAAACCAGTATTCCTTTAGACAAGACTTGTCCCTTTTGAGTTATATTCAAAGCAACGAAGATAATGTCATAGTGCACAAGTAAGTTCAAGTAATAATTTCGGTACAAGTAATATACGTAACTAATGCAGATTCTAATAATAGTAGCTTATCACTACAATCACTAAATGGAAAGTTATTAAACTGTTTGATGAGCATTGTGACAACTAATTTTGTTCCACAAGTTATATTTGCTCTTCTAGTAATATTTTTATTTAAAAATTGTAATTTGACTTTAGATTTTAAATTGACTGATGTTGATAAAAGCAATTTACCCATTTCATAGGCAAAAACAGTTTTACGCCACTTATGAGAAAATTATAATCCACTGAATATTAGCTAGAAAAATTGACAGTCCTCCCATTTAGCACCAAAATGAGACATCAAATTGGCCTTGAAATGTAAAAGAAAAAATCCCATCAGAAAAACAATATTTCATGAAATTAAGTGCAAGCTCAACCAATCGTATTTTCATGTTTATATTTCAAAGCTACTACAGGCTGCAATCTAAACTGGGTTGAAGAAGTTTTAAAATCCCTATACTGCAATAGTGACCAAAGCCAATTAAAATTGGCTACTGGTGGGAAAGCCTAACTTTTTCTGCTGTATCATAAAAATAGCTCAAACTAAAATTGTATAGATTCAAGTTGACTAGCCTTTTGACTACTTGATAGTATAGAGAGATATATATGAGAGAAAAGCAAAATAATGTCCTTAATTTCCTTAAAGATGTGAAAATGAATGAGACCAAAATATATGCAATTCATAACTGCATCTTCATAGGACGAAACAAATTTCTGCATCTTTTGAAAGGGTCAACCTGTGTCCATATGAAAAGAACAATTTTTCAAAAGGCTAATACTTCTGAATTATTATTTGTTAGAACTGAACTCTTTACATGCCAGAATGAAGCACATCAGAATTGCAAAGAATCATTGTTTCAAAATTTACTTTTAATGATTGCACTATGAATAAATTGCAGATTGGAAAATATTTGACTAAGGTACTTTAAATAATTTTATCGTCTATCTTGCAAATATTCTTTGAAAGAAAATACTCTCGAATGAACCTTTCGTCGTATGTTGCATAGTCTTTCATTTGATATCTGCAAGCATGACTTTGCATTACTAAATGTAATTACCCGTGCTACATTTGTTTTGGTAATAAGAAGCAATTCAAAATTTAAAATATTTCCACGATTCTACTCAATTTCCCTGAATTTAATACCATCGTGCTATATTTGGTTTGACTGTTTATTTATTTGCGCACTCACTAGATGTACTTCCTCCGAATAGAACATCATGGTACTGAATAACTTTCATTTTAGTTTGTAAATATTAATATGGTATTTAAAATAAATCAGATAAGAGTAATATTTGTATATTGCAGTCTAGTCTTACTGTAATTCGATAACAGCATCATTGCGTTATATTTGATGTAATAGTAAATATATATCCACAGCGTCATATTGAAATGAGCTTTTTATACCAGTGCTTTAAGGCTAAATAAATAGGCCAGAAAAATCAACTCTTTTTAAATTACTATGAAACCAGCAAAATCAAACACTCCATGATGGATGACAAATTGTTCAGTTTTACCACATGTTTAGGTTAAAGAAGAGTCCGACTTATCAGGTTTCAATGTATCCAAAAACTTTAACCAATGGAATATGAGTTAAATCTTGATGCGTGCGGCAGAAAAGGATTCTTATAATAATACATTATCTTTACGGGTTAAACATTTGGAATGGTCAACCGGACAAGCTTCGCTAAATTTAATATTGAATTTACTGGCAACATCCCTAATTTTTCCCCTAGATTCAGCGTCTAATGTCGGCTCTCTACTGTATATGATTCCACCATCGTAGCCACACCAAGCATCATTGCACCCTAAAAAAGATAAAAAATAAATCTACATGAATCAAGTAATATTGCTAAAAAAGTAATTTTTTGCGACTTTTGAATGGTTTACTAAGGATATATGCAATAGCCTTTTAAAGGTATTTTTTTTATCGGATATAGCAAATTTATTTTGCCCATGAAATAATCAATTCACTGTATCCGAAAATGTGAAATTAAACTTAGACACGCAGGCTTTTCATTTTTTTGCCAGAATTGAAATATCATCAAAAATAGATTCGCTATATCCGAAGTTTACAGAATACAGAATCATGCAATTTAATTGGCTTAGCGCTAGCTCGATATACAAATAAGATATTATTATTTTTTTCTTTTAAAAGCCAATTTAAATGTCAAATTTGGGTAAATGCTTTCAATTTGTTAGTGGTCAGATGAGAGAAGACGTGAGCACTATCACACAAGTAAATAAAAAAAAGATGTTGAATTCAAGATATTACACGCCTAAAAGTGTTTCTTAGTGACTAAACTTGATGTCGGGTAGAATATATTTTCAATACGATCAGACCTAACTCCATGAAAAACCCAACCCATAAGATTCTTCAAAAAATTAAATTTTTAATTTTTCAATAATTCATACAGATGCAATAGTTCTTTTTCTCATGAATCAATTTCTTTTCCTAGTTCTACATACAAATCCCTATATTTTTGTAAAAAAATTCATAATTAAATGCAATTCATAATGTTTTGGCTAAATAGAGTCCCAATATACTAATCACGATGTAATATAAATCAACAACTAAAAATAATCTAAAACTTTGCTTTTTTAAATTACGAATATATTGAGATCACAGAAAATATCAAAATTTAGAATAGGCATTAGCTGACTTTTAAAAAGTTCATTTTTTTACATTACAGTCCAGATAAGCACGATTTGGCTATTGTTTTCGTAATTGCTTTCAAATATGGAGCAAATCAAATTAACCATACCAAAATCCAACTCTTCAATTAAATTTTTCAGTGCGTCCAAAATATTTACTATTTATTAATGAAATTTTACTGCTGATAATTTTTCAATTCAAAATCACAAAATATATATGTTTACAATCGATTCCGAGCCTTATTAACGAATTGAAAAAATGAAAATAATCCTATTGTCGAGTTAAACAATATAAATAAATGGCTACCTGTATAATAAACAAGAATATATTTGTCAGGGTCAGCATCCAGAATGTACCAGTCGTCGCTCTGATGTAGGTAGCTCTGATCAGAAGCATGAAACACGGCCGGATAATCAGGATTTCTTACAAAAACATGCTGCAACTTTCTTGTGTACCGTTTACCCTTAAGCATTGGCTGTACATCGTATTCAACATCAATGAGTAAACGATCGCGACTGGCGTACACCACATGCTTCTGACAGTCGAAGCAATCAAAGATTGAGTTCAAGCCGTAACTGATGTACCAATCGCCAGAGAATAGCTGAGGGTTAAAATTAGAAGGGAGAAGTGATAAATCAGGCATCTTTGCGGGTTTCTTTTCTTGCCATTGTGGAATGCACTTTTTATCTGATATTGCACACACATTGAAGTCATGCAATACGTCGTCTTCATATAAATTCCCACAACGCATCAAGCAGCCGAAGTCATCTTGGCCGCATGTACCTAGACACGAAAGCTCAACCAGAGCTCGCGGATCTTTCAACGATTTAATTAGTGATGAGCCACATTGGCATGCAAGACAGGTATAATCAATGCCCGTTACAGATGAAGCACTTTCGAGTGCAGACGCAATTGAAAAATTGCTACATAGCAAATAACTGATACCGATAGTGATTGAGAGAATGTGTTTCACAACATGTTGCAATGAACCATGATTAGATTCCATAGTTCCTATAGGATCTTTGTAGTCTTGCATCATGCGAAGCGTGAATGGATTTCGACAAATCCTGACGTTTCCTTGATAAATTCGATCATACTGAAATGATTTCCCTTTTTCGTGCACTGTTGCAAAGAAAACTAGTGATGAAGTGGAAAAAAGTCTCAACTTCTTGCGTGTCATTGCAGAATCTCAATGCAAAAGCAACGAGCTCAGATGCAATGCAGAATGCAGCACTTACAGGATTCACTCTGTCCCTAAAAGAGAGAGAAACGAGATATTTAATTGCATTCTCTTTCTATGAATGTATTCATGGAAAGTTTAATGCGTTCATTGCAATTTTTCGTTCACTTTATTATCTGGTGCATGTTCATCGAATTTCTGCAAATCCAGGGCAATCCCTAATTCACCTATTTTAAATAGTTCTAGGTTACGTAGGGCCCTAGGTGTACCCTTGCGGGACACCAGAATCTGCCTCCATATATTGTTCAGAAGTAGCAAGTTATATATCGGATGGTACTGTAGCTAATACATATATATATCGATTGCGTTCATTGGTGGATATTCAAGTAAAGTCGCATTCCAATTTGTTTTTTGTTGTTACCGCTTCAGTGGCGAAAATGAGATTTTAATACATGCATTTTCTAGTTCTACTCATTTCTATATGTGCTGGTCCTTTGTGTACCAATATGAAGTCTTGTTTCTGTTATCCTATTCCAGTCTGAGCTTGTGCAAAGCCAGAACTGCCTTGTCGCTTTCTTGAAAAGCATCTTTGTGGCCTTGTCTTCAGAATAACAGTAACTTTGAAGTTCCACTCTTTAATCTTGATTTCCTACCTTGCTCCTTTGCTTCTCATTCTGGTCATTTGTTTTTGTTCTTGTCTGACTCCTACATATTGCTTACATTCTCATCTTGTTTCTTCTCAATCCTTTTAAGTAATATCCTCTCCATTAGTTTATACCTGGCAATACTGCTGAGGAAGATTTTTTGTTACGTCAATTGAAAGTTTTAAATTAATAGTTATCCATTGTAAAGGCAGGCTTGGATTTACAACTTTCAGTGCAGGACTTTTTCTGTATATTTTCTTGGTGATAAATAACTACATCTAATTGTAAAAAGTATTTTCCTGCACTAATATGCCACATAAACATTCATAGTACTCATAAACTTTAATTACAAGTAGTTGTTTAACTTTATCGTTAAATTCAATCTGAGTTTCTATCACTTTAAATATGAAATTTTCATACCACTTTGAACATATCATGATAAGAAAAGTGTCCATAAAATCATGCAATTAGAAATCAGCAACTATAAAATTTTCTTACATGTGTTCAACACTGGACATGACATTTGAATTTAAAATAAATACTGGTTCAGCAGGGACTAAAATTTACCTACAACATCTCATGGGAAGTATGGATTTTCTATAAGCATTGAAAATTGTTCAAAATTGAATTGAATTAATTAACCATAAACTTTTGGGCAATGCCTTACTTCAAAAAAGGAATTGTTACAAACTTATTTGTCATAGTTGTGCTAATTTGATGATTGCCAGATGGGCGTTTTGTACGATTAGAATAATTTCTGATGACAGTGTTCATTTAGATGTATGCTATTGGTCAACAACATGTGCAAATAGTAGAACTCCAGTGTTTGGCTCACCATGCTTGTTCTGTTTGTTTGTTTTGTTGCACATTGTTCTAAGTTTATCAGTTTCAGCAATGTAAATAGTTTACTAATAAAAGCTTGTGTTGTTGTTTAAACCTCTTTTTCTGTATTCTAGTGAGCAAGCAAAGGTGCTATGCAGTGCTGAAGGCAGTTATGGCCACTGTCTTTTCTAGGCCTTGTCTTTTTTATTCAAGAATGCATTGCTAAAAATATTGTCATTCCTACAATTTATAAACTACAATTCAAACTGCCAAAACATTGAAAATATATCTCTTGCTTAGCAATTATATTGCAAATAAATGGTTTTAGGTAGAACTTTGTCATTTAGTTTTTTGCAAGCATATAAACCGAGCAAGTAAGGAGCTATGAGATAAACTGGACGCTACTTGTTATTGTCACAATATAGGAGCACACTCCTTATCTTTCCTCCTTTATACGAAAAAGATCCTTCCAACGATATCCACGTCTTTATCGTCTACACCGTATTCCACAATTCCACAAAGTATTTTCTTTGTTTCCTGAATCCACATCTCCAATAAACGTCCAGCGGAGTAACCCCATAATTAAGTATCTGGCCAATCCGGGCTCGATATTTATTATCAAACAAAAACACATTTCACTCTCCTTTTTTCAACAACTTTTACCCTGCTACTGTGCAGAGTAAAGTTGATCGTAATTAAGAAGATTCCCTTGCGCTTCCTTACTTAATATTACATATCATAACTATTGTGTTGTGTTTATCATTATTTTGTTGTTTGCGCGTTGTTTTCCCCTATTCTTCACAGTTATTAGTCCTCTTTTAACATTCAACACTAATATTTGTTCACTTAAGTCATTATCCGGTCTTTGATTCATTCAATCAACATGATACAAGGATGTAAATTAACTGCTCCATTTCATAACTTTTAAAAGAATGCAGTCCATTCCACCAACTGCATTCCTTTGCTTTAAATAATTGCTTTTTGCTGAGATAACTAAGTAAAAAACCAAGGAACTAAATTTTTAATTCCTGCTCTGACTTAAACTCACCAGCAAAAATAACTCAACAATGCTATTGCTTTACCTTGGCACAAAAAAAGCAGAGCTCTACAAAACTGAGGAATCTTATTTAAAAAAAAATAACTCCAATTCTCTATCTTGGTACTCAACTTCCACCAAGAAAACGTTTGTAAAAGGAAATTCTCAGCTAAGCACTACCTACAATGAATCAATCATTGCCATAAAATTGATCTATTAAAGTCCTGATATATTTTCAATGTAATAAAAAAATGTTTGGAATTAACTCCCTTAGGAATTAATTCTATTTTTATAGCTGCGGTCAGTGTTCATTTACAATATTCCAAGTAAATTGGCTGCACAGATTCCAGTACAAATTTATATTTTGTTGTGTTGATGAAGTTAGCTCACTTCTATCAACACAATTAGTGCATGATGAACATACACATATTTCTACCACAGTTTCCTGTATTCTGTTGTGTTTTATGTTCCTAACAGTAGGCTTGATCTACTTTTAGACAAAAAATTACTTAAAATTGATTAAATTAGAGGTATTACCCAAACATTGCTCTTAGATTTTGTTTCCCCCTCCCGCAGTTGTAAAATAATCTTTCCATTATTGAAACACTTCTCTGCATGCCCATATTGCTGTATTGGCAATTATTTCGAACCAAGTCAACCATTCAACATATTTTTTTATTGGATTCCACCATATTTAATTGTTAGCATGTATTATATAAGATACTTGAGTACTTCTGTTCTCTTCTATGTTTCAGAGTTAAAAAACAGTAAGATATGTTTACTCAGCAAGAATATGTACTATCCACACAAAATATTATTATATTTATATTCTGCTCTTCAGGGTAAAGGATTTTTCTATTTATTTTTTACCCATAAAATATTTTAATATCTTGTAGTTATGTGTTTTATGTATAATTTTATTTTATTATTTTTTACCAAAATTCAAACTCTTATTTGATGATATTACGGAGCTGTTATATTTTATATCTCAGCGTCAAACAATGCAGGTGATAATTTTTTCAAGTAAAAGCGTGCAAAATATTTTTATTTATTCCCCCATGCTTATTATCAAATAGAGCTACTGAACATTTCACTAACATTCTTCCGAACGTCGTTGCAGATGTAGTTAAAGAGCCAAGACTTTTAATTTTTTGTGAATGTGTCTTGGATACTGAAGGAATTATTAACATTTGCAAGTAACTTAGTTTGATCCTACTTTTGTAAGATAATAATTACTTTAATTATCTAACATTTTTAGTTGTAGAGCTTATTTTATAAATTTTTGCCTGTATTTATGGAAAGCAACTTTATCCAGTATATTCTAGCTTATGCCACAATTCTATGAAACTGAGTAAAATATGAACTATATCACAGTGAATTCACTTGTAGAAAAAATCAAAAGGGTTTGAGATATCAGAGCAGCATTCATGATCGAACTTTAATGAGTCTAAAACAACCTACATGATAATGTCCAATATAAGAAGCATATTTAAAGGAAAATGGTATTATAAATTCATAACCGATTTGTTGAAGCAATTAGATTATGAGAATTCATCGCTGTGATCCAAGATAGAGAATGCATAAAAAACTTGCATTTTATTTATTAAGTAAAAACAAATGAATACAAGAAAATCCCAAAAAAAGTTGACATTTTATAAATTATGACATAATTGAAGTGGCAATGGCAAAAGCTACTCGAGTGAAATGCAATAAAAAATTGTCAGCTAATCCTGATAGTAAAAATGAATCAAAGGGTATCCTCTTGCTATCAGCTTCAGCTTGGGGAACAAATACGAATTAAAAGATTACAAGTATAATCGGCTGAAAAAATGAAAATGCTATTTAATTGAGATAGTCTGCCTTTCAATTGCATTTGCACGACTCTGGCATACGAAACATCTACACCATACATATAACCATCTGGCCCAGTCGTCAAGTGGACAAATGCAGCATTGGACATGAGGATATGAGGTGATGTGGTCGTGTCTGGCTTGCCATCAGGGCCCACATCGAAATAGAATAAGCACTGCTATGCATAATTGGAGAAGAAAAGTTTGCAAGTAAGCTTATCTGGCATAGCTGCCCCTTCATAAATGTACACATTGCTGATTGCTCCATTGATATTGGCACTCTGGGTGGGGTAATCGGGATCCTGTGGATACACGTAAGAGTATATTGGTGAGTACAGATTAAAATTAAAAAAACAAGGCAGAGAGTACAACATACCAGAACTCCAACCCGATATTTATACAGAGGCGGAAGCCAAGTAGGATCTGGTACCACACCTTTAAGAGGGGGGAAATTAGCATACTCAAATACTGCAGCATAAGCTGGATCGCAAATCTCTAACTTATTTTCAACGAGGTAATCCTGCCTTTCAATCTCGCTATCTATATTCAAAACAGCAAATTCTCCAGTTAAAATTGCAGCAGCTGATGGATTAACTCCCTCCTACAGAGTATATTTATGATTTGACAATGTACTAGCTATAAATGCAAAAGTGTTAGTTTTAAATATAAGAATGATTTCATTAGTACCAAACAAAGCCAGCCCAAATTAGCCATTTCCGGTTCTAAAAGTTCAATCCTTTCAATAGCATATATACGCTCGGTAGTGCCACCGTTGCCAAATCCCACATCTCCAATATATAGCGTACCCGAAACATCATGATAAAGTATCCGAAAAGGACTTCTTAATCCCCTTGCAATGTACGTAAGCTGGTCATACTCAAGTGGAACCAACGAGTCGAGCAGTGCTCCAGGAATGCATGTTACTTTACCATTAGCAAAATAAAGTCGTTGAGATCGGAAAACACCCTGATCCAAACCAGCGCCGGGAACATAACAACCATCGGCTTCTTCAAAACCAAGATCAAATTCAACATACTGGGATCCATCACCAGAAGAAAATATGAAATCGCTATTTACTTCGACAAGGCCTCCCAAGGCATAAGTACTACTCGAGCTGCATGGTTCGTTGAGCAAGGTAAGCTCTTTAGTGACAACTGGTATCTGAGTTCAATGCAATAACTAATATCATTCAATTATCTATGAAGAATCATGCGATAGCACTAGAGCTTATATTGGCTGATACAATAATCTAGCAAGTTGCAGTGTACCTTTGCGTTCAGATCCACTGCTAGTCAGTCAATATAATATGGATATTTGCAAATATTGCTCTTGTGATTCTTGCCAGTTTCAAATCAATCCAAGTATGGGCAAATATCGTACCACGAGTACCCCGTATCACCTGGAGGGCCCAAACCCCACGTATCCGGCCTCATAGGCACAACCACCTCTGCATTTGGAAGCAATGACACATCTTTTGGTTCACCGGTGTACATGACGAATATCTTTTTTGTGCCAGCAGCCCCTTCGAAATCAGGATGAAACCTGAATGACATGGCTCTGTGATCTGCAAAGCTCCAAACTTCCGTAGTCATGTCGATTAAAGTGACATAATCATCAAGTGCATCAATACTGTCATAAGGGCGTAGGATTCCTGTTCCATGAAGCGTGACAACTTGATCGGAACCCGGAACCCACTCAATTTGAACAGCAGAATTCCCTAGCTTGAAAAACCAAATGTTTTCGACGACAAGGTCTGGGGATTTTGATGGCTGTTAAACGAAAGCAATGGAATAGCAATGAATAATTATAGACAATCCAATGTACAACTTCACGAATATTACCAACGATTTTAGGAGCATCAGCATCAAATACAAGTAGCACCGCGCTCTATACAGCGTTTTCGATAATCTCTAGGAGGAAGAGAAGAAAAATCATGAGTTATGCAACCAAATACTTCAGTACCAGGAAGCTTAATATTGATGAGAATATATGATGTTTTGGGAGATTGGCTATAAATATAATTACCTAAGGCGCCAGTTGAAATTCCTGCTACCTTCCAGCAAGGAGCAAACTGCAGCTTTACAAAATGCGAAATACTATTCATACTGTGATACGGAAATGTGCGATTGAATACCATTTTGCTGACGTACAGTGAAAAGGAACCTAAATGGTAATCACGAAGGTTATGATCATCACAGACTCTATAAGTTATCACTTTGCTAGAATATGTGAGACGATGTCAGTATTTAAATAGTCTGACAAGTTTCTGGCGGTGCTCTAAAATATTGATTTGACTCGAATTAGTGCCAATTATTATTTAAAGAATTAAGACAAAAATTTGTATACTTCATGTCAGCATATCGCGGCCTTATATCTATATTGGGTACTTCTGAAATCGGAACCGCTCTGGCAACGCGATTGCATGCCAAGGGTTACAAGCTGCACTTCTCGGGACGGAGAAAGGATGCATTGCAGTCATTAGCGTCTTCATTCTCTGGAAGCGAATTCAGCCTTATTGAAGCAAATAATCCAGAAAGTATTGAAGCTGCAGTCAAAAGCGCTGGGAATTTAGCTAAAGCTCATGAAAGTGGAATCGGTCTAGTTGGTATCGCATACTGCATTGGAAGTATTCCTTTAAAATCGTTGCGATCATCGACTGTCGCTGATTTTATAGAATGTTTTATGGTCAACACTGTTGGTGCTGCTGTTGCTATCAAAGCAGGCGCACCTTTCTTATCACTTGCACCAGGAGGTGGATCTGTGGTATTATTTTCTAGTGTCGCTGTCCAGAAAGGTTTTCCTATGCACAGCATCATCTCTTCAGCAAAAGGGGGCATCGAAGGTCTTACTCGCGCCGCTGCAGCGGAGTTGTCACCGTCAATAAGAGTGAACGCTATCGCTCCATCGCTTACAGACACGAAACTTGCGAGCAGAATATTAGCTAGTGATTCTGCTAAGGCGACATTAGGAAAGCTTCACCCTATACCTAGGGTTGGTAATGCTGATGATCAAGCTTCTTTAGCTAGCTGGCTTCTCGACGCGAATGAAAGTTCATGGGTTACTGGGCAGGTAATTGGAGTTGATGGTGGTCGTAGCAGCATCAGTAAATAGTTACATCTGCAATTACTCATTTATTGTTAGAAATGCAATCTTTATTGACTTAGTACTCGTATTCTTCCCATTTGAATTTCTCTTTGCATGTATTTTACTGTTAACTTCATATGTACAGCTTAGGGTTAACAAATAAACTTCCACCCATACAAAAATTCATATAGAAAAAATTGCCAATTTATTTTTTGACGAGAATTTATGATGAGGACAGATGCACTCCTTTTTCGAAATATGCTAATTAACCGCAAGAGTATAAAATGTAGCACTTTTTCTAGTCAAATTGTTAATCAGTTTTTAGGTTAAAGGTTATTTTTTTAATGTTTAATAGAAGTGTAGAGCTCTAAAATGATCATTTTTCGAGGACATCATTGTAGTATGTAGAAATAATCCTGAAATATATGTTGCGCATCAGCTTGTCTTTTATCTTTTTTATATGAAGAATAATTGTGATGTTTGAATTTATAAAACTTACAAAATATTTCTACTGTTATAATATAACTCTATCACTGCACTTAAACTTTCCCGACTAGCATTACTGGCTATACCCTGATTAATGTAATGCAGTGATGCTGAGCCTCTATTGCAACTTTGCAGTTACTGGACACAATGCTATAAAATTGATGAGGTGTTATTGTTACTAGATTTTTAATGGGCAGTTTTTACTATCAAGTGCTTTTGTTCTGGATTTTTATTGGATCAGATGTTACTGGAGGATGTAACATAGATAATATTGTTACTGAAATATATTGGAAAATTGTCACTATGACGTTACTGTTGCTGGAAACAATAATTGACCAAATCTCTGAAACTGGTATCGTAACTTACCGTTTGAAAATTTCCAAGGAGTCAAAATCATTTCTGCACTAGTGATTCTTTGGCATTATGAAACATGCAAATTCTAGCCAGTAAAAGTTATACAAATATTCAGGCAAACCCAAAGCCAGCCAAATTTACATGAGCGAAAGTGCTAGTCCAAAAGTGCATTTTTATCGATTTTTTAGAAAGTTTATAATATATTTCGAAACTTCCTTGTAATGTGTAACTTGCTTAGCTGCTATAAAAAACGATATTATTGCTTCAATGAGTTGATTTCATGTTTGTATGAACTTTAAAATGAGATCTTAAGATTGAACTCGTATACAGATAACCACCATTTTTTCACGAAATTCAATTAGCCAATTTTTTTAGCATCCGAAAATTAGAATGTTTATCTGCAGCTACTGGGATGAACAGATGAAAGAAGAATACTATGAAAAAATGATTTCATGGCAAAAATATTTAGGTAGCAGAGAAAATTAGAAAAAATTTGAAAGATGTTAGGAACTTATTCGTTATAGCCGCGTTAATTCGATAATTGTCAGATGGGCATTGGTATTCTTAGAACAATTTCTTACGATAGTAATGGTTTAGATGCATGCTCTTGGTCAGACACATGCAAATGGTAGAACTCCGATGATTGGCTAGCAATGCCTCTTCTACTTGCATTTTTTCTTGTGCATTGTTAGAAGTCTATCACTTTCAGCAATGCAAGCAGCTTAATAACAAAACCTTGCATTGTTTAAATCTCTCTCTATTTTCTAGTAACCTAATGAAAATTCTACTTAGAGCCTCTTCATGTTTTTACCACTGAAAACATTAGTATTTTAAGATATTTTTGACAAGACAAATTATTGAAACATGATGATAAATACTAAGACTGTCAGAAACATGAAACACAACTAAGCAGAAGAAACTGTGGTAGAAATATGTGTATTTATTATGCACTAATTGTGTTGATAGAAGTGAGCTAACATCATCAACACAACAAACTATAAAACCCCACTAGAATCTGTGTAGCCAATTTACTTGGAAGGTCATGAATGAACACTGGCCGCAGCTATAAAAACAGAATTAATCCCTAAGGGAGTTAATTCCTAGCAAAGACTTACTTTGATATTGTTTTGGAAATTACCATTGAAATACTTATTACTATGTAGTTGTACAAATGCTTGATCCTTTTCAAATTGCTCAATTACAACATTCAGTTGAATAGTCCTACAGTTATCTTACACTTTTCAGTCAGAAGAGTATTTTACTGAAATTTATGTGTTTTGACTCCACGATCACTTTCAAAGTATACATCATTCATAGTTTCAGTAATCAGAAGTGTTTTACATCAGTTCCAGTCTTAATTCCTTACCATTTCCTCTTATGGAGCCTAGATATTGAAATGGCCCTCTTTGTATGTTAAAATGTTTTTGTATCTATAAAAATATAATCACTTTGAAGCTTTGTTGCTGACAAGTTATAACCCTTCATTTTTATGTTTGCAACGGGGTAGTACTTGTTAGAAAAAAAAGCAAAAAAGGTACCACAATACTATAATCATGACACTAGGAACAAGAAGGTAATATATGGCTGAAAAACAAAATACTAAAGAAACAAGGAAAAATAAGTATGCCAGCAACAATTAAGTAAAGCAACTTAACACTAGTGCACCACAGAGCACATTACTACAGAGATAGCATGTCCACAGAGATAGATAAAGAAGACAAGTGATTTGAAAACATAGAAGAGCACAGCCAAAGTTCTGTAATGGCATAATTACAATTACATCCAAAGAAGTCTCTTCAAATTTGGGTCATTTGTTGAAATTACATTTTATGATAAGGCAAAACAGATTTGGAATTTTCCATTTGAGAAATAACATTGCAGAATCAAGTAGTTACAGAAACTCATGGAATATTGGAGATAAACTATAGATTTGGAACTGTGGAGTTGCTGATAAGTATCTGAGTTAATTGTTGAACATGAACAGATCACGGATCCCGGATTACAATCTGGAACAAGAATCGTACTAGTAACTGTAGAAATCCTGACAGTGACAGGCTTTTGTGTCAATATTACCTTTGACAAAATAAAGAATGGTTTCTGTTTTGTTTATTACTTGCGTAAATAGCACTAGCAGAATCACTAAGCCTTCATCTGCAAATTGAATTTTAGAAGAAACTTTTTAACTATGATTTGAAGCCACCTAAAAATCTAGTTTATTTCAGGCTTCCAATGCTGGAGATACCAAAAATATTGCCATCTAAACAGCATCTCCACTCTCTTTTTTGAAATCAAAAAAATAAGCATTGCCTCTCGTAACTAATATGCCTATTTGGAAAGGCCTTTTGCTACTCAGGAATTGATTACTGGCAGAACCACTCTCGCCTAATTGTATGGAACCGAGTTTTCCGTTTATGAATGGGGATTCATTGTGCATGCTGCAGTGGAGTAAGGACTAATGGGCAGTACTAACTGATATTTTGGATTTTCAAGCTGGCACTAGGGATTAGATTTACTTCATATTCAATACGTCTTTCACCTCGAACAGACTTTCATTCCCAGCAACGGAGTAAATGAGACGTTTCAAAAAGAGTTTTCGTTGGGTGGCGAAGTAAATCACACAAAGTAATATATATATAGACGATTTAAGCTACCAATAAAATGAATATTTACACTTGAATATTCACGGAATTTAGCATCTTTCTTAGTTGAGTGCCCACAGTTATTTTCTGCTTCTGAAGGCTTATAGTATTTCAGTCCTTAATGAACGAAGAAAATGAATATGAGTGTTTTATGGACTGCTCTGCTCTCCCGAATCCCTCAAACGCTTCTATTAGGGGTTACATACCTCTTGCTGAAGCTGTAGAAGTATCGCAAATTTCTCTTCAATCTTACTCCACTGTGCTTCAATGTGAAAACGTATCACCTCATTCTGTGGGTACGAAAATATCCATTAACGTGCGTATAAGTTCTATTTTGATAAAGTATTAAACACATAAAATACTCCGCATTTATGATCACAAGGTGAAGCATGGTTTACACCGCAACAGCAAATAATTAGCAGGAACGTTGGAAATTTTTCGGGACATGGACCAATGATTCTGGCAAGCACTTTAAGTAAGGAGATTAAAGGCATACACAACCACAGTGACATTGAAGTTTGGGATATCGAACAAACAAGGGCGTGTAACATTATTGCTGAAGATAGAACTCTACCGCTTTTGACACTACGCCAGACTGATGAAGGTGTAGTTAAAAGTATGCGGACATCAACTTATATGAGGTAAATAATATAAGAATCCATAGTTTGGTTTATTCAGCACTTTTCTCGTGCTCTAGGGAAAAATTAAAGAAAATATATGTTCTTTCTAAACTTATTAATATCCTATTTTGGATACGAAAAAAGCTATAATTTTCTAGTTGTCAAAAAAATTGGAGCTTCAAAATGGTATAGTATTGCATAAGTTCAATATAATTTAATTCATAAAATGAAGACAACATTTTTCAAATAAATAAATTGTCTTTTTCATCAAATCAAAGCAGATGATTTTTAGCAAGTACTTACAATTGATTTTCCTCGACCCTTGGAGCTGAAGACAATTTTTTTATCTGTCAAAATATAATTGATGCATATTTTTATCGTCCCATTAAAATAAATGTATGTTTTTTTAATTTTCCTTAATATAAATTTTTAAAAGTTAGTTATGCCTTTTCAGATGACATAAGCCAATTTTGTTTGTTTTTCTTAAAAAAATGCATATCTTTTTCTACATTTCAAAAGATATTTTTTAAAAATTATTTTTTGTATGCCTATTTTTTTACTAGAAGTATTAAATATGAAGTAAACTCCGGGTTATGATAAAACTGCTGGGACCACCTGCTAGATCTGTCTACATGTATTGAAAGCTGAATTTCAATAAAGTTGCTTTTTCATTTTTAGCAAAAATCTTGAAAATCAAATTTATAATGTATAACATTTACTATTTATAGACTTCATTTCTAGATGTATGCAGTTACAAATTTGTCACATCTGAAAGTCTGAAGTTGAATTTGAATCATATGGCTTCTGAATTTTTATATTTATGGTTTTTTTGGCTATATGGTTTTAATCATTTTCATAGGTTTAAGTAAATAAATTCTATTATCTTAGAAGTTTTGTTGTAACAGTGTATGATCTGCAAGCCAGTGTTCTGATTCAAATATTTTACAATATTTTTTTGCAGCGATACATTGATTATAACTGGGGGAAAAGACAAAAAAATTGATATTTGGAAAACTACGATCCAACGGACTCGAGATAATCTTCGAAATTGTCGATTTAACAAGGTAATTTTACAAGTATTTTGGATTTTTGAGAAAATATTCTGAAGTTCAACCTTTAAAAATTGTTCTTGAAATGACTTTTCACCAAAGTGAACGCCTTATGAGCTCAGTACTTTCAAGCACCGGTAGATAAGAATGACATTGCTATTTTTGTTTCCATATAGAATGATATATCTGATTTTAGCCATTTTTATCAGGCAATTATTTTTCCCGTTTTTTTTACTTAGATTTGTAGTTTACCGGGGCATTCTGATTGGGTAGATTGTGTAACTCTAGGAAGAACGAACCAATGGGCTTTCTCGGGCAGTAGAGATGGCAGCGTTCGATTTTGGTCCAAGCAATCTGATTTTTTCGGTTCGGCTTATAAAGTAGCCACTGCTAGCAAAAGCAGTACAGATACTCTCGGTGGAGGTAGATATGCATATTTTGTTAATATTCTGTATTGATTTATGTATATATGCATTTTTAGGCAAAAATCAACTTCATTAGAATTGTTACCGTTTTCAAGTATTAATAGTCATTCGAACTACAATGGAAATTTTGAATTTTCTTCGTATTTACTATGAATTTTACTGGTAAGGGTACTGCTGGGTGCAGTTTTGTCCACAGTATCATGTCTATACTCAATTCTAGTCGGTTAATGTTGTATTAACCCGGTTTAAATT
The DNA here is from genome assembly GCA_032358265.1 of Vaucheria bursata. NCBI lineage: Eukaryota > Xanthophyceae > Vaucheriales > Vaucheriaceae > Vaucheria > Vaucheria bursata. The sequence continues at coordinate 56,529 of JAULBW010025400.1, forward strand.
GACTATGAACGATTATAACTGTCGTACGGGTTTATGTAGTTGTTGCAATTCAGTTCAGTTCTTTTTTTCGGAGTTTTACTCTTTATTGAGCTTCCCATTATAAAATGTCAACTATTATATAAATAGTAGCCGGGTTCTGAATGCGCTCAATGTTTAGATATCGTTAACTATGGTTAGTTATATTATAGTTTATATTGATGCCAACTAGTATAGTGTGTCATATAGTATACTAACAATAATCATTCTGTTTGCAATAAAGAACGTTCTAGAAAAATGTTCTAGAGTAGAATTGTACCCTTCGAAAAATTCATTAGTATCACTGCGTACTCTCTGTTCTCCAGCTATTATAGAAAAAATTGCTACAAAAATAATTTTTTTTTCGGTACTTCAAGGTCAAAGAGTGCACGTTAATCCTATGGGAATTCCATTTTTTTAAATGAAAATTACTTTTTTGGATATTCAGCAGTTACGCAACTGTACGTAATAATATATGTGCTGAAGTAGATGAATGTTAGTACACTCATATGGATAGTTCAAATTTTAAAGAGAAAAATTTTTTGTATCAAGGGAATTGGAGAAGCGCTGGTTGCGTAAAATCAGCTCATGGTGGATCTGATTTTGTACATTGTTGCGATCGAGGTCTTGATAATAAAGCGGTATCCGGCGGATCCGATTGGTCGGTATGTCGTCTTTGTGTCAGAATATTTTGAATTCTGGGTTACAAAATTGTTTTTCGATCTAGAACAATTTGAACGATATTCTAGAACATTACATCTACCAGGTGTTAAAAGTAAATTTTAAATGTAGTATACTGTCTAGAATGTGAAGTAGTCATATTATGAAATCAAATCTACTAGATATTTCCCCACATTTTACATAAAATATTTTATAAATATACGTACGATATGACTCATAGAACATTCCATAATTACATACTACTACGGCTACAATCTTAAGAGGCAAATTTTTTCAAAAATGTGTAATTTATGAATTTTAGGGATTGTTTAAGAGTTTTTTTATTACATTATTATAATTTTTTCTTTTATTAATTTTTTGTGTCAAAAAGTAGTTACTTTTGTCCTTTCTATTCGAACTGAAAAAATAATATATATGAAATTCACTGATTTGTTTCAAATTGTTAAATAAATGGATCAGTCTGTTCTAAATTTCATAAAAGTTGCTACTAATAGTGTTGATGCTTTTTTAAAAGCAAATTTTTTTGGCTAGAATTGCAGCCACTGTATCTAGTCTACAAAATAGTATTTAATATAATATCTAGTCGACTAGTTACCCAACATATCTCATGACTTAGGTACGTTTGTGGGATGTATGCACAATGCAAGAAAAAGCTCGTTTTATTAGTTTCTTTGGACATACATATTCAGTAAACACAGTAGCATGCGATGGTAACAATGAACACATGGTGGCTAGTGGCGGAGAGGATAAAAAGGTAATTAAACCATATATATTATTTGAACCATGAAACTTTTATTATGGTTTAATCTTTAAATCTATTGTTCACTTAACGCTATACATTAAGTAAACCATGAATTATTAACTCATAGATTCTTTCTTATTACTTCACTCGATACAATTTATTTCAGCTCAGTAATTTTCCTTGTACTTTTTTGATTTTCATCTTCACCCGAATATAGCACATCGAATTTCAAATTTCTTTCTGCCATCGCTCTGCAAGACTCGATTTTTGGCTTCATCTTTAGCATGTAACTATAAAGTTGAAAGCGTGTTTTTTTTTCACAGTTCATGTTTACAATTCTGTTGGAAAAAATTTATACAATGTCAAACTCAATAGAATTCGAAGTTTAACGCGTTTTATTCAAGGGAAGACAGTAGTATTTTTATGACTTTTTTGTGCAATTTTTCAGAAGTTATAAATATGTGCAATGTCTTTTTATATTTGTCCTTTTTTATGGTCGAAAGGTTATTATATGGGATACACGAACAAATGATCCAGTTAGAGTGATTGAAGAACACGAAGGAACTGTACAGTGTGTTAAATTTGATCCGTCTAAAGGTAATTTTTTTGTACACTTTTCCAATTTTGAAAAAACTTACTTATTCGTTTTCTTTCACTATTTTACTACGTTTTTTTGTTTCATTCAATTTTTCCGTAATTTTTCAAAAATTTTTCAAATGCTCCAAGATAAAATCAAATTGTGAACAGTTTTTGTTTCTATTGTCTTGTTTCTTTTTTATCTATTAATTTTCATCTATAATTTTTTTTATTTATTTAATTTTAAGAGTACCATTTTTCCCGTTCAAATATAGTTCATAATATTCATTTTTTTAGTTCATTTTTTATTCTCCCACAAAAAGTGCCAATATGTGTCATGCATATTCCTGTATTTATTTTCTTTTATAATTGATATATAAATTTTGGCCAGTTTCAGGTTATAGACAAATATATATATATATTTTTATTGTATGTATTTATGTGGATGAAAATTATCAGTTTAATCATATGAATTTGGATTCAAAATATTTAGGGACTACAGAGTGGGTGATTTCGGGGGGAGATGATGGTTTCTTACATGTCCACGACATTCGTACATGGAAAATTTCAGCCACCTTACAAAACCCTCCGATAATGAACGAATCAGGGCAAATGGATGTGAATTACTTTGATTTTACTCCAAAATCCATCTATTCGGGTCCATTCGGGACGGATTCTCGAAGCTGGGAGGCGGAAAATAGGGGGAAAACCATGTTTTATGCTGTTAATAACTGCGATGTATGTCTTGATTTTGATGGTGATAATAACGTGTGCTATCTTATAACAGATTTTGGGAATCGGCTCATAAGAGTTTGGAAGTACGTAGTTGGACAATGGCTGCTGTTGGACAACAGTCATCAGTCCCACGAGAACTGGTTAAATGCTGGATATCTTCGACTCAGTACTTCGAACATAAGCAGCATTTGCCTCATACCATTTTTTAGTGAAAAATGAGTATAGGGTTCCTTTTTAATCAATATACTTTTTTCCATTGTTAATATGAAGATTTCTATAGCAATTAATTCTTTTTTTGAAAATTATATATATATATATGTGTATCAGACCTTATTTCATAACAGGTCTTCTTACAGCAACAGGTGCACTAACTGTGCAGTGGCTCTTGTCGTCGACCATATGCTTGATGTCTATTCCACCCGCATTAGCTTTCCGTACGCTTGTGATTAGCGCCAAGCAAGTCACAATATCTAAAGCTCTTTTATTTTTGTAGCATTTATTTGTTTCAGACACTGTTGTAGTTCATTGATTCATGCAGTTCTAAGATGTAAAATACAAAAAAGCATTGAATCGTATCCAGTAATTGAGGTATTAAAAAATATTTTGATAGATTAAGTTGATAACTCATTTTCTAGTTGAAATATAATCCTTAGAAAGTGTTTCCTACGGCATTTCATACTTGTCTTGCTAGCATTTTTTTACCACAGATAAATCTTTGGTTTCAGTAGTAACATCGAGATGACCCAACACTTCTATAAATTTTGTTTCTCATGGCACTGCAAACTTTCCTAATTGCTTCATTATCTAAACTCTGAACAATTAACCATGAATTATTCGATAGGATTGACCATACAGCTTGCTTAAAGTGTTCAAAAAGTTTGTTGACCCATCTACAATTGATGATATTACATGGATGAGAAGAAAAGAACCATGCCAGTATCAGCTGAAAAAGGGTAACAAAGTTTTGTTCTTCGAAGTACGTGCATTGCTGTTGAAGAAAAATAATTTTTGCGTCATGTAAGTCGGTATAATTGCGTCATCTTGTATTGAGATAATACTGCCTGGACTGAAAATATGATGGAAATCTGATGGATGTCATTCCAATGTCCGATTTAATTTTCTCGTGTCAACTGTGATACCAGAAAAATAAGAACTAAAATTTTTTTTCATTAAAAGTGCTGTGTACTTGAGTCCTTTTGCTTGTTACTGCAGCTGAGTCCTTAAATATACTTTTTATAAATCATCCAAATTCAGAATCAAGAGCTAGCATAAAGAAGATCAAAAAATTGTTTGCCAAAACAAGTGTGTAATAAATTACAGCATTAAAGATGCAATAAAATATGAAAGAAGTGTTACATAGGATGCACAGTGACTGCTAAAACTAAATAATTGTGCTAACAAGTAAACAAAGAAGCAAGAGCAAAACAAGGAGTACAAAAATACTACACTAACAACACAAGTATATTAGCCTTGTCTCATGTGTTGACAAGTGTCAGGAATTAACCCTTAAGGGAGTTAATTTTACTCTGTAGCTGCAGTACGTTTCTTCAGATACCGTTGAAGTTTTAGTTTAGCTTATGAGAACAAGTTTCAGTAAGTGATATTTTGTTGTGTTGAAGTTATCTCACTTCCATCAACGCAATTCAGGATGTAACAATATACATATTCGGTTACAGACTTCTTGTGATTATGTTGCATGTTACATTCCTAACGACAAGAATGAATCTTGTCAACACATAACTTATTCTGCGTGCATGCAAGACAAATCAGATCAAACTATAAATACAGCTCCCTGAAGGAATTATACATATTGTAGCATACAAATGGATCACAATTATAAGACAAATCATACAGCAAAGCATATTAGATCCTAACAGTGGCTTTGTCCATCTTTAACTGAGGTGCTTGTTTTAATAACAATTAAAACTCCTGGGTATGCATAATTTTCTAAAATATATATTTAGTAATATGCTAAATACAAAAAGTGCTTTTAGAATAAAAGCGTGGTAAGAACAACAGAATGGCATATAACTTGCAATCATTTGAGAACAGGCCACGTACTGAAATGTAGAAAGATATATATACAAATAAGAGATACTGCACAACTAAATTTCTTCCCTGCAAGTAAAATACATATTGCATCATACTTAGAACTAGTGGTTTTTCAGCTAAACTTGTGTATTGTGATCCTCATATTTAGTACAAAATATGTCAATATATTCCACTTTGCAAGGATATTTCTGAACTATTAGTACCTTTAACTATTTCATGCAAAAGTTATCAACAAACAATGCAATGAAAATTCAATGTTTCTGATAAAAAATATTTTGATTTCAACAAAGTTGTCTAATACTTGATTGACATAGAAAACTATAATCAGTTGAGTTTATAAGAGGTTGCTCTAGAAGTTAAATGTTTTGTCAAGTAGTCCAATTAATAGATGCAGCTAAAGAGTATATAAGAGCAAAAGCCAGGTATTAGTATTAAAAACAATGAATTAATCATAGAGAAAGTTTGATCTACTAAATTTTAATAGAATTCAGCACTACAATTTTTGGACTTTTTGTAACACACTGCAGTCAATATCCATAAAGATACATATGAGTACTCACTTTTCAATTTGGTGTTGTAATTATTGAAACTGTGAAAAAAAATGTTTTCAAATATAAGTTATTTTTCAGGAAAAAAATTTGGTTCCATTAATATATCTGCATGCCATTTTTTTTAATATTACTGAAAAATTTATCAACATAATGATGAAATATGTATTTTACAACCTTAATTTAAAGTGACAGTCAAAATTTATTGGCATCACTTCCAGCGGTTTAGTCAATCAAATAGGATATACTGGGCATCGTATTGCAATTGCAAGCTGGTCTGCCTCTGATCAACTTTAATTTTAGTTCTGTCCACAACTTCAATATACAACTTATTTTCAGTTGATAATGTTGGTTAGTATGATATATAACTTTTTTGTTGATTTTCTCAGGCTGCAGCAGAAATTCAGATATTTCAATCTCTCGGGCAAAGAAAAGCAAGATGGATTTATGTATTGTTAACCGCTGAGTGGTTTTTAAAAAATTTACACTTTTCAGAAGCAAAGACTTTTCTGAGAGTTGCTCAGTATAAATTTGTTATATGGAAACAAATTAACTCACTGACACTTTAAATTAATTGTTGCACAATTCTACTTCAACTTATTGATGCAAAAAATGCACTTAACAAGTAAAAATATTTTGAGAAAAATGAAAGCTAGGACATACTGCTCTAGCTATGTAGAAATCGATAAAACTCTGGTTATTGCTCTTAGTAAAAGGTGCCATTGCAGAAAGAATCATTCTGCTGTGCATGCAGTGGTATAAGACTTGCCCCAGAAAAACTTGCGCTGTGTATACAGCAAGAATCAATAGTACTACCAGTTTAGGATAATTAGCCATAAGGACAGAGTTGAAAAATATTGGCATGTGGCATTGTTGAAGCACAGCTGCCACCTTATTATATGTTTGGCTTCAGAAAACTTCAGTTTTCCGTTGCATGCAATGAGCTCTTGATTGTCATAAAATATTGGCTGCGCAATATCAAAGTAAATTTTGATTCTGCCAGTAAACAAATTGGTACTTTTGTCATGAAAGAAACCTCAAGAGTAAATCTTAGCTGATATTTAAATTTTTGCAAAATTGTCTTATTACTTTGATATAGATTTCTTTCTTTATTAAGGGTTATTAATTGTTACTAGCATCTTGTTCGAAACTAATCCCTAAGGGAGTTAATTTTATTTTGTAGCTGCAGTACGTTTCTCCTGATATCATGTTGAAGATTTAATTTTGATTATGAGGACAAGTTTCAGTAAATGATATTTTATTGTGTTGAAGTTTTCTTACTTTTTTACACAATTAAACATGTAACTAAATATGCATTCTGTCACAAATTATTTATGTTTTTGTTGCATGTTATATTTCCCAACACATCCTTAGGAATAATTTTTTAGATTTAAATTTAACTACAAAATTCAAACAAGAGCCACTAATTTGAAAAGGAAAGCAAAAGTTATAGTCTGAAACAAGCATCATCTAAAACTCTACATACTTTTTTGAGTGAATATTCTAGTTGTTTGAACTGTAATATAAAGACTTTGTTCAGTACATGCAATATATCTCACTAAAAATGTTAAAAAGTCAGCCATGAGTGTAGGCATATCATTCAGTATTGAAAGATCTCAACCATTGAAGAGGTATATCAAAGCAATGCAAAAAGTCTATAATACTTTTTGAAGTGTTTTAAAAGTCAACCAAATAATATTAGTAATTAGTAAAGGTAAGACAAGTCAAATTTTACAGTCCAAGATAAAGCTACATTATCTACTGTTTGTACATACCAATATTATTTTTTTAATCTATGAATTTAACTCATACAAATATTCTATAAGAACATAGTTGAAAAGAGCACCATGATCACTTTTGTTCAAATAGTACGGGGCAATAGCAACAAGAAAGATGCTTAAAAAATTAAATGCTAAGATATCAAGGTGATATTGTGACACACAAACAAAATAGGCAAACAATGTAAAAGAGTAACAGTTCAAATGTACATTATATCTTGACCTGTGTTGTGAGAAGTAATTACACTTTTTTAACACAGCATTACTTATTTTAGAACTATTATATGACTAGCCACTTATCGAGAATGTGACTAGCATAAAATAAAGAATGTTTCAAATAAGAACATCTGCAGCTATAAATAGAAAAAAGGAACTAACTTATAATGTAAGTTAATTTCTGACAGGTGTTAGAATATTAACTTGGATCTTAAGCACAATCAGCCCATTTTACCAAATCCCAACCAGTCATATTCCGTTTTGAAAAGCAAAAAAAAATCTTAGTTTGAGAGGATTCTCTGTTGCTCAAAGTAGGAATACATTGCTGGAAGGCACTTCTTAATTAATTGTAGCCCATAGACACTATACTCATTTAAATGGATATGCGCATACTCATTTGATTGCAATGTCTTCATGGGCAATAATGCTTGATTGGCACACTTTGGAATAATGCATTCTCAAGTTGAAGCAGTTTTTGAACTTACCACTGATGTCACCAATTCAAGATGTTTTACTATCGAGAAAAATGTGCAATTTCATGCATCAATTTTTAGAGGCAAATACTAGCCAATTTTCAAATTTTCCCCACAACCTTAAATCTTGTATTAACAATGGTATCTATACTTTTTCAATTAGCTGTAGAATCTTTCTATCGTATAATTTTCATTCAGATAGTGAAATAGTGACTCTTTCTATGGTTGGGCAGATTTTTAATTACTTTGCCATAATATACCTTGGCACCCCAGAGATTAGAGGTATGCATCGATCCTTAGTACTAATAGGATAACAACGGGAGAACATAATAGGTCAAAGCACAAGTGAACATTGAGTAGCATTGCTTCTGTGCATGAATGTAATACGATCATCAATGTTAATGAGACTGATCGTATAACTGCATACTGCTATCGAGTTTGCTAAGTTTCTTAATATCAGTTTTACTCAGATGCATCTCATGGCTCTTGCATAAACTGCTAATACTTTTGATTGGTTGCCAACTGACCAGTAAAATTAATTGAGCAAAAACCAAGTGGTGCACAATTAGAGGCGCAAATGCTTAAAACCGTCAAGGATCATAGGAGTAATGAAAGAATTGGCGAGTGGTAATGATAGGAATATATATATTACATTTTTAAAGCAAATGTAAAATGAACCAAAAAATATAGACACCAAATTGCTAATTATTGTTCATTTCGAGTGGAATCGCGTACATTGTTGCAAAATTTCTAGTGCCTGCTTACGGTATGTGATAAATCCGTAGCATTACTGTTTTGATGACATTTTCAATCTCAATAGATTTTATATTGATATTTAATTTTATTTTCCGAATAAATGAAATTTTAAGAATGCGTAGAAAATGCTATTAAATTATTCTAAATCTTTTATACCTCTCTCTAAAAACTATTCTAAAAATTAATATTTCACAAGAAAATGACTCAATATCAGCTCAAAAGTCATCAAGGAGTTTGTTTACTCTTTCAGCCTTCTATAGTATGTGACTTTTTACATTTTGTTCTTAATCCATTTTTTGTGTTTTTCCTACACATTCAATCAAATTGCAATTCAGAAATGAAAAAAAATAATTTTTATTGGCTACTGCAAAATATATCATTGCATTAAAGAACAATTCATAAGCTGAACATAACTGAAGACATTCCCTTTATAACGTATGAGTGTAATAGAAAAATTTTGTGTTGACTATGAGGGGCAAAAACGGCATTCATTTGAACCTTTCACGATTCTTTTGGAGCTTCTCAACCACTACAACTATTTAAATGCGGATATTTCAGAATTATTAGATGTGAAACGTACTCGGATACATGCAATCAGAACAATTTTTAAAACGTTTCATTCATACAATAGTCCAAAAACGAATTGCATCAGATTATTTCAAAATTATTATGTACTTTCAATGTATAGAAAAATTATTGAAAACACCGAAAAAGGCAGAAAACGCATTTATTACATGCTTCACATACAAATTATTCGATTGAAAATTGTGCCATTAAACGAATGGTTATCACTAAGTAATGCAGTAGTATGCATCTGCTAATTTGGTACATGCTGACATTTTCATATGCATCATTACTTACATACATGCATTCTAATTTCGTACGCTGACAATTATTCGAATGAAAAGAATAATTTTATCAAATCATACGAGAATGGAAGGCTGGAGAGGGGTATTGTTCTAAAACAATATCTTGATTTCCATCGTGTTCTTCATCGTTTTCATGAAAAGAATCACCTGCACTCTGCTTATAAAAGAAAAACTGGTTAGTGGAAATCTATTTTGAGTGGTAGACTAGTTTCACAGGGTAAACTACTAATTGACAAGTCTGCGGACTTCCTCCGAATATAACAACTAGGAATTATATTTGAATTACCATGAATTTTTTTCCCTTAGGTAACCCATTGTAGGTGCTATATTCAAATAATCAAAAATTCAAATTGCCCTAAGTTGAGCTCCTGATTTCTCAAATGAGACGCATTTCGGATTTTACGAATAAAAGTGGTGGTTAAGTTTAATATATATATATGTATATGATCACCTGATGAACATGATTCTGATTCGCTTCATGGATGGCCTTTGCAGTCATGCATACCTCTTCAGTTTTAACTATAGCCTCATTGAGTATATCCTTTGACTTGCATGACGGCTTACCACTTAATGGAGGTTGACCTCTCCTAGCTCTACTGCCTTTAACCCACCTGCACATGATAATAAATACAGTAAGCAATACAGACACCAAGTAACCTGTGAGATAATACTTTTATATGTATAAACATAATGGATAACGCACAAACAAAAAATTATAGATAATATTGATCAACAAGTTGGTTATAGACTAAAAATATGCACTTAGAGAAAAAGGACATACATAATGATATATCGACATACCCCATCAACCAAATCATATCATCCATCGACAATTCCGAGTCTGGCATTTCAAGCAATCTCATAAGTTTCACTTCGGTGACCTCCCATGAAGTCGTATACACGGGTGCTCGATTCGATTCGCTGAACTGTTCATCAGCATTAGCATTAGCGTTAGTCTCGTTGAATAATGTATTTTGCAACACTTGACTGTGATGATGAGAGATAGCCTCCTGATTATGATGTACCCAACCAAGATACCTACAGAATATTTTCATAAAAAAATAGCGAAAAAAGGGACAAAATTCAAAAAATTAACAAAAATTCCACAGCTGAGAGATAAATATGAGCAAAAAAGGCTACCATCAATACAGTCAATATTGAAATATTTAGATTTTTGTACAAAGAAGATAAATTCTAATACTGATTTTTTTGTAATTATTGCATTTTTCTCCAAGTTAAATATATTTTCTAAGCTTTTGAGCTTTTTAAGCAAATTGAAATGATAACTCTCTGCAAGAGCTCTAGAAACATGATTCAAATGTTAGGAAGCGTAATATTACAATGCAAGGTGCATTATATTTGGGGGAAAGTAGGGATTGTCAATATTATACTCAAGCAGTATATAATTGATTATTTTGTCACTTCGTGTACAATAAGGGCTACACTACTAGTAGAATCTTAAGGATTGAAGAAGTAATAGGAAAAAAACAGCAGTGTGCTAGAATGGGGGGCGTTTGTAATATTACATGTGAAAATTTTTCCATCTGTTTCAATATACAAATTGTTCTAGAACAATAATAGATAAATAAGATGTAGTATGCTATCTAGATTTACAGGTAGAATGCACAGGAAAAAGAACGATATTTTCTGTGAAGTGATTATTCTAGAGCAATCATACTAATGCGTTTCATCCAGTATTCAAAATAGTTGGCCAATACACTGTACAGTCTAATGGGTATTACATCGAGAATTGTTTACCTTATGACTTGAGAGGGGTATAAGGAAGATGCAATATTTTCCATGCGTTCCTGAATGATACTCATATACGACTCAACAGCACTCTGCAAATCAGAAAGCAGCCGCATCAGCTGCAATGGTACATGACGATTTTGCCTTAACACTGGATCCTGAGCTATAGCCTTCTGACACATCTAAAAATATACATAAATATTACTAAAATTTCACTAAAAAATAAACTACTAAAAGTTGAGTTAAAACTGCATACACTTCAGACAGCTAGCAGTTCAATGTACAGTTCAGCATATATGTTTTGTTCATGCACAATAGATAGTTCATAGGTACCCCGCCAAATATGTACATCTACCATATTTTTTACCTTAATTTTTGACTCCTGATCTGCAGTTAGTCCCAATTCCTTACATAGCAAGGACCATAATTCATTTGACATTGACATAGAACTGCGATTGTTCATCCCAGCATTTTTATGACTCCCAGTCTTACTCCCAGAATTACCGCAAAAAAAATCTTCTGGTTGAGTTGATAGCCATAGTATGAATCGCGAGTAACTTGGCAGTATAAGAGACTGCAACTGGTCAAAATGATACGCGACTACTGCTAGTCGTTGATCGCAACTAGGGCCCAACTGGAGCAATAGGTCTCGAACTCCCTTCAAAATGTAACATTTATTTGAAAGTCATCATTAATATTGCTAGAAGACTTTTTGTACAACCCCTCACAGATATTTATAGGTAAATATACATCTAGCTCATATTCAATGATTAATTCTAAACGGATAACAAACTAAACTGCCAAGATGACCTGAATATGAGTCAAGTCATTTGGATACTTCAAGCAGATATCCTCAAGTTGTACCACACAGAAAAAAACTGCAGAAATCTAGTGGATAATATTACCTACTCTCTCTCTTTCTCTATATTTTGCTGTTCTGTCATTGCTACTTAATGCGGTAACATAACTAACCTGTCGGAACTGCCGAATTCATTCACCATATCCAAAAAAATGACACTGAATTCGGAACAACATGGTTTTTGGTTGATCCGTTTCAACTGAAAATCCGTTATATCTGCTTACTGTATTCAAATATTGTTCGATTTACAACACCTAGTTGCTATAATTGAATTGTCTCTAGGTAAAAAAGGAGGGTGCTGTAGGAAAAAAACCCTTCTGCAATTGATAAATTTGTTACATCTGAAGTTTTTACAGTGCATGAATTTATATTTATATTTACACAACAAATTATATGTCTGTTTTTTAATTTATTTAGCATAAGAGGATAATCCACTAATTGGAATTTTTGTCCTTCTCAAACATTAACTCCGATGAGAAATAAATTTTACTCGTATTAAATAGTAAGCTACTACAGATCTTTATTTCAGCACTGCTATTGAATCATTGAGAATTTCTGTGAAGACGAATGAGAATTTAAGCAAGGTGGGAGCATCCGCTGGTGTCAAAATAACAGTCTTGAGGCGTAGAAGGATTGTTGAAAACAACGTCGAAGTTGAAATTTGCATTCTGATAGTGCTGAAATTGTGCAGAATGTAGTATTAATGCTGACTTGTACTAGTTACAGTAGTTTTTGGAGTTGAAATTTATAAGGCAAATTCAAATAATAAAGCATTTGTAACAATTTTTTATTATTAGTAATGCTCGCATTTAATTAGCACATTCCCGTGAAATATCTGAGTTATTTTTCTTCGTACAGAAGGACAAAATAATATAACCAATTAAAATCTACTAGTATATCACTACAATTGAATGAAATAAGCATCAGACATAAGAGCACATGCGTACCTGGGATAACTCAATTTCTATTGAGTCATGATTCTCTGTATCCACAATTGCATCAATTTTACCCTGAAGACTCAGCAGAAGCTTATTGCGCAATGATATAAGCTGACTACAAAAAAATGATGTAAAAATTTGTATGTAAATGCCAACACATACATATGCATACCATTCATACAAAGGTATCAAAATTTCTATGAGCTTCTCTACGCTGAAAATTCCATAATTAAAAAATCCGGTCCAATGATGTGTTGGTATACATTACGAATGCAAGTCATTAAGACAAAAAATATTGAAAAATTGAAAAAAAACTAGAAAACGAAAAAAATCACGAATATATAACATTTCACTAACTAAAAAATTAGAAAACCTGTTTGATTCTTCGAGACGAAGGCTTCTAAGCCCTTCTAGCTCCTCAGTAAGTTGAGTTACTTTTTCTTCTAGTAACTCTAGATATTGCTTTTTTCGTCTACGCGATTGTCTTGCGCTCTCACGATTCCTCGCTAATCGTTTTTGACGCCTTTCATCCTGAAACGATTCCTGGCCATTTTGCATTCCTCCAAATCCTTGATTCGACATAAGCATTCCCATACCTAAACGTTAAAAAAAGCAAATATGCATAAATCAAAAATATCTACGCATCAGTATGTATGAAGTACGTATGTATGTCACGTACCCATCAGCACAGAAGGACTAGAATTAAACGCCCCCATTATTGGGCTGGTTGTCATAGAAAATGGAAAAGGCATGGAGCTAATTGGAAATGCATATGATCCGTTATCAGAAGACCTGTAAAATAATTATATACTTCTGAATCACTTCAATAAAAACTAAGAATCTTTTAAAAACTATATTAATTTTTAAATGATCAAATTAACCAATAGAAATTGAATATCACTACCATTCCGTTCTATGCAACTAATCTAAATATTAAGAGAGTTCTAGAGATTGACAAATCATGGTGATCATAATAATGACTGATTTAGCTGAAAAGCTCAAGTTAGCCAGTAAAAATTGTTTATAACTATCTATTTGATGCCTCGACTATTTAGAAAATTGCTCTTTCACCACTGATGAATCAGACTGATCAGGAGCAACTTCGAGTCAACATTAAAAATAATCATAAAAAATGATTAATAATATAAAAGATGTTTCCTAATAATCCACTTAGTACATGAAAATACATATATATATGTAAAAAACTGTCAGCCTTCAAAAGCAAAAAAAGACATCATTTCCTTGAATACAAAGCGATAGCTAATGTTACATCCAAAACATATACGATTATGTATAGTAAAAATAATCGATAGTAGTGCAAAGTCAAATTTAGAAGTACATGTAGAGTTGAACCTACATGATGGACAGGGTACATGTTTCGAAAAAATTATGTATATGTGAAAAATTCGACAAGTTCGACGGCACATTTCACTACTACAACTCAAGAATTGGTAGCGCATGTAATGGCATATACGATGAATGTGCAAAAAATATATATTTCTAAACTAAGAAGTACATTGAAAAGTTTATGTCAAATATTTGTAAAATATAAATATATATATATAAATGCATTCCAAAATTGAAGACAAAAGTAAATAAATCAAAAAACTTTCTACAGACATATGACAAAAGAATGCATATAAGTATATGCATACAAAGAAGCATATAAAAATTGATGTCAGAGCCAAAAATATCAAAACTTTAGGTATGCATAACAAAAAGAGCACATATTATTATATAATATATATGTTGCTCACCTATCTTGTACATGTTCTTTATCTCCATTCATTTCCTCTGATGTAGCAAAAAAAATTATTCTAAGCGTATATCATCATAATCATTTTTTAGAACAGATAAATGATTTCAAAAAAATTATCCTACAAAAATCTCGGAAAGACAGGGAATAAATACATAAAGAGATATAAAAAACTATTATTATTTTGCTTTTATATGTAAACATTTAAATACAAATTGAAAATATGGAAAAAATAGCAAATACATAAGTGTCTAATCTTCAAATTATATACATATATTATATAAGCAATTCTCTATAAATTTTATGATACTAACATACAGTGCAATTTAAAATAACTATCAACTTAAATATATATATATAGATATTCATGAACAATAAAAAATGACTTTTCAATATTCTTTAGTACATATGAGTATAAACGTTTATGTGCCTAAAATTCTTCATAAATCTTTCAACATGATCTAACTTCTTACTCAGGAATATATTCCTCTGAAAACAAGCGCATTACTAAAATCCTTATACATTTCAATAATGAAACCATAAAGTGTTTACATCAACTTATACAAAAATACGCTGTATGAAAAAAATTACCCTTTAAACATAAAAATATTTTGTTTTTGATCAGTAAAATTCATGTACACATTTGAGATATTTTCAAACAGCAGCAGGAACATTAAAAAGAGTGGAGAGCAGGCCACAAAAAAATTATCAGAACATTTTTATCTTTAAGAAATTATTCTGAAATTTGATCTTTTCAACAAAATGAGCACATTAGAAGCAAAAAAGTCCACACACTTTATGTTTTCATCACTTTCCCCCAATGGTGATAACATATGAGATTTTACTATTGTATATAGTTTAAGACTATAGAACTAAAATGAATAAATCCAAATTAAAAATACAGTTCGGGTTGTACAATTCAGCTTGTACAATTAAATGCTCAATATAATTATGATTTATTCATGGTAAATTTTGGATGTAACAAATATGTCGGGGCAACAATATCAATTTTTTATATCCACAATCATTTATGTTTGATTATTTGGAACTGAACTTAACATGAATATGACTTTATCATCTATCCGTTTCATGTGAACATTTGTTAAAGACGAACTTTTAATATCCGAAGTTTTGCTAAGATAATATATATTCAATATTTATAAAACCTCCATTTGTGCTGTCCTGTTGGGAGGCAGCATGATCAAATGAGCCAATAGGATTCGAAAAAAAAGATTCTGTGCTGGGTACAAAGTAGTCATTTGACCCAAGGGGATTCAATGGTTGGGTCATTGACATGTCATGCATAAATGACAGTTCTCGAAAAAAAAGATCATTTGGTTCAGCGGCAGTTTCGTTTGACTCTGGTCCTCCATTTTGATTAGCTTCAGCACTTCAAGCAAAATTTAAAAAAAAATATATATGTTAATGTATAAGCGATTATGAACAAGAACAGATGAAATTTTATGAAGGCACTAATTGCTGATCAAACATGAAAAAATTGGGGTTTTATTTAAAAATTTAATTTATATTTTCACATCCAAACGATTTTCTGAATCATAAAATTGTTGTACAATCTCGATCAAGATATTCATAGTCTACTTCAACTTTGATACTTTGTTGATCGATTGAATTCTTGGTTCGACTGATTTTCCATATCAAGAACATATCATTTGCCTTGTTATAATTCTATTATATTGTTAAGGTGTTATACTTTTAACTTAAAACCTTTAGCGTTTTGTTAAACTGATCACAAGTGTATGTATGCCATTCTTATTGAAATGCTTCCTATTTTGGACAGTTACCTAATGCGAAAAAAACGAAAAAACGATTTTGAAGACTTCTCATCGACTAGGACGGATTATGAAAAACTCTATGGAACTTTTTAAATGGTATTTCTGATTTTTAAAAATTATTATGCTATTGTCAACAGCATGTCAAGTAAAACTTAAATACTATATGCTGATGGCAAGCACATTTAATATAGTTCTAGTTTTAAATCATAAAACAGGGCTTCAATGAATGGCTTTCACTAAATTGCTCTTCAGGACTCAATGCCCTTCAGGATTTATCGCTGTAAGAATCAATATTATTATTATTAACAGCGTTCGTAGAGCATCATACTTAGAAATAAATGGATCATCAATGCCATTCTACGCACCACAAATTAGAACCATGCATAAAATCGGAAGAGCATTCAGTGGATATATCTCTCATTGAAGAATCAATAGGCTGCAAGAGGTGGTTGCCAGTTGAGGAATCATCAGATTCTCTTTGGCTAATATGTCGCTCATCGAAATTCATTAAATCGTGTGACAAAAAGTACTTGAGCATATCGTCGTCATCATCATTGACCACGGTAGGATCAGCAAGAATTACACTCAGGTCCATAGAATTACCGAAATCGGTGAAGTTTCGTTCACATGCATCAATGTTATCTCTCGCGTTCGATGCGACAACGCTCGAAACATTATCGGAAATTACAGTGTTTGCGAGTTCATGCTGTCCCAGGGCATCCAATTCAGAAATCTTAGCTATCGGTGGAAGATTTAATGGACTTAACATTGGAGTTTGAGTTTCTCCAGTAGCCGACATGGATCATCAAAACACGTGGTGTGACTAAATTGCCTGCGTCACCCCCGTATATTTCAGTGCAGCCTTCACAGGAGCATTACTGAACGGGTCTGGTTCTCTTCCTTTCGCTAAAATTGGAGTTCAGATCGGAAGCTGACACATGAACGTCAACACACGTTCTGCAGGAACATGAAAAGAATAAAATACTCTAAAGATATTTTGGATATTTTGACGGACAGAATAATTTTATAGTATGAAAAAAACAAAACTGCTTACAGGACCGCATTATGTGATTGGTGACGTGTCTGATTGTAATAATATTTTGCAGAAAAATCACAGCCCACCCCCTATCGCGCCATTAGTTGCGGTTGGTGACGCAGTATAGTGGAACGAACGAAGCAATGTAAAATATAATATATCAATGCCAAGTACGAGAATACTTTCGTGGATAGTACAAAATCCAAAACTTATGTTTTTTGCCAAACCATATAAGAGGTACATATTTTACAAGTTTAAGCCTATTCCTTGCGCAGAATAAATCAAATCTAAGCTGGTAACAATGAAGCAGAAATTATGAAGTTGCAATGTGAGTAGATGAATGGCCTAAGAGCAACTTTGATAATGCTACCACAGTTATATAAATACTCTTTTTTGATTATCTTCAAGTATATTCAACCTAAGGTGTGTTGCTCCATGCTCATTACCATAGATTCTGTTGTGCTATATCTTTATTTAATTCAACTGATCCTTAGTGTTTTACTGAGTAATGGCAGCCAAATATACTAAAATATTTTAGAATCATACTAGTAGTTCCTTTCTAAACCATCTTTCTAGCTATGATGGGCAATATTCAACACAAGCACCTGCCACTTTATACGATTCAGTTCAACAATTTTTTCTTGATTGCAGCGACATAATTTCATATTTTGATAGTTTAAATTTTGAAATTAATTTATTAGAGTAATCAAAAAGCAAGACTGAAACAGCGAACAAAAAGAAAGAAGATAAAGATAAAAAACAAGTACATAAATATGGTAATGGAATAGTTATTGTCTACATTTCAATAACTGTGTCCTTTCATTAGTGCCATATTTCTGGGAAGAGAGTAGACATCTACTGCTTAGTACCCTAGTTCTCGGTACAGTTGACCCTAATTAAGTCTTCAAATACAAAAGTATAATTTTTCAGATTATATTAAAACATTAATAGGTCAAAAACTATTAATCGCACTATATAATTCTTGTGCAAATTTTTTTCTTACAGATGATGTACATGCTAAAAAACATTGAACTGAAATCTTGCAAACAAACTGGATGAGTTGCTTTATAATGAATCAGTTAGAATGTGCATCCATTCATATTGAGAAATGTAGAGGCACTGAACCCGCATATTCAAAAAAATATGTAAACCTGTGATTTCTAAGCATTGATTCACTGTTTTCAGAGGTCTAGATAATTTAGTTCACATTGTACTCAATGTGCACATCTTGACACAAGTGTGTACTTTTCTGGGGCTTCAAATGCTTTTGAAATTAAGCTTGCATATTTAATTATGTGCTGATTCTTTAAATTGTTTGGAGCATGTCGATTTTAGAATACTATTAATGAGTTATCAATCCAAGAATGCATACAAATGAGTAATTTTGTTTTTTATACTCCACATGTATAGTTGTTAGAAATTAACCGGTTAACTGTTAATCCTATAATTATGTTAGCTACATCATTGTTTCTGTTCTCAGTTTAAGAATTCTGACTGCTGACATCATGTTCTCACTTTAGCCAATGGAATAGTGCCACAGTGCAATTACTACTGGTACATCATATGATTGAATGATTGTCTATCTTGCATTGCTATAGTTCACTTCAAGGAATGTAGTAATATATACTGCACGATTTATGTTTAAATGTCTGTTTGTATTACAATAGTGTATTGCTGTTGTTCAAAGCTAGTATTAACTTAGTAGCAAATAAACCTTTCTTGTGAATTGCATAAATAGTTGATTTACAAATTAAACACTGAGTCATATAAACAATATACTCATGTAGATATTACATGTATTTAATTCAACAAATAAGTTGGACTGATGACAGTAGCATAAATATTAATTTCCTGGTAAGAGACCTGTTACTATGAATTCATATGTATGCATGTATGCAGTGTATTATGTTTAATAAATGTAGTGGTCTAGCTCAATAAGATGGTAAATTATAATGAAATAGCTCTTTATGAGTCTAAAATATTACTGCTGTACATATTTTCAATGATGTGCAGCAATGTTGATTTATGCAAATACCAAATTAAAGGTATCAGATATTTGGATACAGACCTTGAAAAAATGTTGGTATTATGCATGTATATACATACATTTTTTATCAATACATGTAAATTTCAATTCATTACTTTTTTTTCCCAAAAAATATTTTTAATAAATCTACTGGTTGCTCTTGATACAGAACCATACTATTAATCTATTTGAATATAGTTCCACAAAAATATTTTTGTTTTAAGGGGTGTCTGATGAGTTGCTTATGTAATCTGTCCAGTATACTAATAGTTTTTCACTAGCATGTCAATCATTTGCTATTACTTGGGCATCTTGTTAGAAACTAACTCTTTTTGGGCTTAATTCTATTTTTATAGCTGCAGTGTTTTAATTGAAGTATTTATTTTCCAAGTAAATTGGCTGCACAGATGCCAGTAGGGTTATATATTTTGTTATGTTGATAGTTAGCTCACTTCTATCAACATGATTAGTGCATGATAAATATGCACATCTTTGTCACAGTTTCCTGTGTTCTGTTGTGTTTCATGTTTCTTACAGTCTACTTAATTACTTGCATCGTCAGGACTACCAAAACTGTAGAGTTCAAGATTAGGACTACTTCACTCAAATTAAATCGAATACCCTCTTAGAGTAATTATATGTAAGACAATCGTTATTCAATAATGTCCTGCATAGCTGAAAAATTATTCATTTGAATTTAATCAGTTGTAGTGCAAAGCAGTGGTCAAATATAATTAAATCTCTTATGCACATTAAACCACAAGAAGGAATTACACTTAATATTGTTCAACTGAACCATCGGTTAATCCAAAAACTACCAGTGAACTGAATATATCCGATATGAGATATCGATAAAGGCTAGCATAAGGAGATTGGTGAAGTATGAAGCTATCAAATAATTGAATATGACTTCTAGTGGACCATCGATTTACTCAATACGAACTGCATTTGAAAATGATCCCTTGTTTATATTCGAAGAAAAATATAACATTTATTAACGATTTTATTGAATTTCTGCTTTATAATTTGCTATGCTTTCCATCAAAGCCACATTTGTTTGAATTCCAGACAAATGTGTCATAATCAAATGATCAATTTGATCCCTATTCTTTATATCTTCAAATACAACACCTCCCTTCGAACAGCTTAATTCGCTCGAAATTGCTTGAATTTGACGTAAGATCCCACATTCAACTTGAATTTTGCCTTTTTGAACTTCTCGTAAATAATTCTGAATAGTGCATATGCGAGTCAAGAGCGCTTGTAAACTTGAGGAAAGCTTCAGAGATTGAGCTTCAACAATATTTGATCCCTGCATATAAATATATAGTCATGTACTTATATGACCTGTCTGATTGAATCATTTTAAACTTTGACCCGAATGAGAAAAAGTCAGTTTACTTGATGCCACAACATATAAGAATTAACAGCACCTCTGAGCCACCATACGAAATAGTCTTTAAAAAGTAGAGCGAAAATATCAAAGCAAAAAACTTAAAAGTTAGCTCAAAGAAGGTACCCTGCCCATTTATTCTCATCGCAACAAGTCGTTTTCTGATTAGGGGGGGGAGGATAGATTCTATGTGAGTTTGGCAAGATTCTACAAAGTCTTTGCACAGATATAAAAATTTTGGACAAATTCAAATCCTAAATTTGTAAAAGGAGAAAAATACCAAATTGAATTCAAGAATTGTTCACACGGATTGAGATTTAAAGAATAAATTTAAACAGTAAAACGCTGAATAGAATTGGCAAAAATATAAGAAACATGCATGTAAAATAATACAGAAATGATTCGAATCCAAATCATCAAGTATTTATTTTTCAATTGGATCCGTGCAAAGTCCAAGATTTTAATAATGAATCTTTGATTTTCAACGAAAATAAATGAAAAACTTCACCTTTGACCAATAAAAACAACAATATTTTTACATATCATTTTTTCATCTAGATATAAAAAAACTACTATGTATGATGGATCGGGTTCTAAATTAGTTAAAATTGGCCTTAACATTTTTTTGAAGTTCTTCGATGTAGACAGTTTACAAAATAGTACCTTAGAGGGAATGGAACGCACCACGTGCTCGACCCCAATTTTTTCTGCTGACTCCATATGTAATTGAAAGTTTATTTGAACAAAAACAATAGCTCCTTTATTCAATTCAGAAGCAGGTAATGCTTCCCCCGAATATATAGCAATTGGAAGATATTTTGAATTTGATGGAAAATCCGAGTTCAACATGAGAAGAATTGGGTTGGAACAATAATTACTTATTTGTGATTGAATCAACAGATCTGCTTCACTAGTCAAATAATAAAATATATGATACAAATGAACAATAATAAACTTGTAAGATTTAACAGAGTACAATAAAAAATACTGCATTTTTTTATTCAAAAGGTTGATAGAACAATAAATTTGTATTCGAATCATACGAAAGGCCAAAAGAAAAATAACAGCTCACAAAAGTAGGCATATGAACCAGACCATTTCAAGGTATGCATCATAGCATGCATGTATAATTAAATTTGAGTAATGTCAAGATATAAATAAAGCTTTTAAACAAATCAAGAATGATTCGAAGAAGGAGCAACTAATATCGCTACGAAAAATGCATAAAGAAGAGGAAAACAACTAAAAAGTAATAGTAGTAAAAATTATTACCATATAAAAACAAAAAGCGAAGGCATATTTAATACTGCTCGTATTGGCTATTATATTGCCAGTTATCATTTCAAAAAATGAATGGTGGACATTGGAGTAGACATCCAGCAATTCAAGATAAAATACAGAATTTGACTATAGTATAAATACTCACAAGTAGAGAATTCAAACAATACAGCAATAATATTAAGACTCAATATTGTTCATGTTATGCATGAAAATGAGCAAACCAATATCAAAAAAGGAAAAACTGCTCCTCAAAATATTCTATCGAAATTTGAGGGAAAAAAGTTTACCTTGGCTCTGATCCAATGCTATACCATCCAATGATTTCGTAATCAGGATAAACTGCAGTATATAGTTGCCTTTGCTTTTCAACTGACTGCTGCGATACCACTAAAATGCCTTGCTCAACAGAGTAACAAACATCAGATGCATCGGAAATATTGATTCCTGATACAGCAAAGAGTATGCATTGAAACATAAGATCCACAAGCACAACGAGTTTAAAATTAAAATATAACTCATATAAAGAAATAATTGGACCACTGCTTACTGCCAATACACTGCAGTCAACTCTAGTTATATTAAAATATGTTCTATAAGCCGTCCAGTATTTCTTAACCTAAAAAAGTTATTTATTATCAATAGCGTAAAAATTTTTCAACGTTTTTCGTTAAAGTAGCTGTGAAATTAATCTCTTAGGGCCCAAAAGAAGTGTAAAATTTTTAGAAATGGTACTTGATTTTTAAACCTGATCCATTTCGCTGGCCAAAAAGTAATCCAATAACTTTATCATTTTTATCTGGTACTCCACCACCAGAAGTAACTCGTGTAAAATGATCTGTGATTGATATTATCGCTAACTACGCACAAAAAAATAGCGGAATAAGCTTAATTGGATTCATTTTATTTAATTTGCAAATGACAGAGAGGTCATAAAAATATCGAGTGATTGATAGCCGCTTCCAATAAAAATAAAACGTAAAATGTAGTTGATGCTCACAGGATGAAGATAAATCATAGGATCCTTGAAAAGATCCTTAGACTCAGTAACATCATGAACGCTCTGTGATGATATATCCATAGAATCTGTCATTATGATTATATATCTTATAAGTTGGTCTATTTCGAGGAAATGTTCAAACAAATTTCTTTAAAATGTGATTTGGACAAATTCAACGAGTAAAAAAAACTACAGCTACAATTTCTTCTTAGGGACCACTATTTAAAATCCTTTGCAATACAACGGTATTTCTTAAGAATCGATTATAATACCATGCTTTCTAATCGAGTTATACTCGAAATGTAGGTTATATTCGCTTATTATCAGCTAGTATGAAAATAGCTTGTCCTGTTTGTGTTGATAAGATTCATTCTCAGCAGTACATGAATCGAATTAATAATATATACTGTTATACTTTTTTTTTCTGTTTGCATTTCTACTCTGTTCGAGTACGCAACCAGTATATACACTTGATTCTCACAGTATGGTACAAACTTGTGAGTCCTTATTCAAATATGTACATTCTTCCCAATTTACTCATTGTCAAAAATTAACTTATATTATAAGTTAATTCGTTTCTTTTATTTTAGCTGCAGATGTTCCTATGTGGAACATCCTTTATTTTTATGCTAGTCACATTCTCAACAAGTGGCTAGTCATAGAATAGGTCTGAAATTAGTAATGTTGTGTTGGAGAAGTGAAATCACTTCTTGCAACATAGGTCAAGATATAATGTACATCTGAGCTGTTACTCTCTTGCATTATTTGCCTGTTTTGTTGTGTGTCACGATAGATTGTTTATAAATTCCAAGAATTTTACCCAACTCATATGTAGAAATATGATTAATTTTGGCAGGATTATGTTCCAGAACTGAACTAGGACTTGAATTTTTTCTATTTGCATAGGAAAATTTATACATGGAAAAGTGGCTTTCTCAGCATAGTAGTGGCTGGAACCTTTTTCTCTTCAGGAAGTTGGAGGTTTAAGTTTCCAGAAGTCCCTATTTTTGCCTCATTTTTATTAGATTCAATGCTTAAAAATAGTTTTTTCCAATCAATCACAGGGTTGCACTATTTGAGCCAATGAATTTCAAGTATTATTTCTGGATGAATTGAATTGGCAACATATAGTTTGTATTCAAATTTGAAGTATTCAATCTTTAATTTACTCACAATGTAATACTTGATAACACCCAAAGGCAATAGAGTTCCATCAATAGCTTCAAAAAAGATTGGATTTTCAAGAACATGCAAATTTAAATTTGTTGATTTTGTGAATTCAAAATTAGTGACGGATTGGTTGCAGCCTGAATCTACTAACATGCATACTTGGATTTTTGAATTTTCGAAATCAAACATGGACAGGTTTGCGTACAGACATTTAAATATACTTTTTGGGATGACTGCAATTAACTTAATTGATTTGGAATTTGAATTTTCTTTGTATCTTTTTAAGAAATCCTTTTTATGGGTACATATATTTAAATCTTGCAAATTGAAACTACAGAACAGACAAATTATATTCAGTTCATATTCACCTTGTGTAAGACCAATAATAGTGTTTGAACTCTTCTCCGTAACCAACTTTCATTGTACATAAGACTTTTTGCAATTTGCCTTTGAGTGCCCAGGACTCCCACAATACAAGCATAATTTATTCCTAAAATACCTTGTTCTTCCAAAGATATTTGGTCCATGTATTGTCCCTATAATCATCTCATCTGGATCAGTCATAGCTACACCACCATGTTGATTTTCAAAATAAAATTGCTGAATATTAAACAATACATTATTGAGTTGCTAATGAATAAGGTTGAAATAATTCCTATAGTAATTTCTTTGCTGAAGCTCTACATGGCAATTGTAAATTTGTGCTGCCAATTTATAAAAATCTTTGGTACTTTTAGGCCAATTATAACAGCAAAGCATGCTCTCAATTTGATTATTTAGTCCTCCATAGAATAGACCAATTAAAACTGATCTAGAACATTGTAACTCAGTGGATAAATGCTGATATTCTGATATGTATACTGTTGCCAATCTACGTACTTGATGCAGATCCAACAATTTGCACTCAGCCTCATGCGGTCTGTTTACATCTCTAAAAGTAGTTTTAAAAAACTTCTCAAATTCATCAAAAAAACTTAATGTGATATGATTAGCCTCCAAAAAAGGCATCATCCAATTAAACACAGTTTTCCAAAAGAGATTGACAGCATAAAGGACTTGTGACAATTCTGTAGCAAAACATGATAGCTGTGTCTTGAAAACAGTTTTAAGCTACAACATAAAAGCTTGTGATTTATTCCTATTGCAAGCAAATAGATTGGGAGGGACTACATTTGGTTCTGCTGTTCTTGTTATGTTTGAGAATGCTTTAACATACTGCTGTGAGGAAAAAAGATTTTTTTATCTCATTCTCATGCACAATGCTGCAGATTTGCTCTTTCACCTTTGACCTTTTCCAACTGCAATTGAGTATTTTGATTTTTGATAATCAGCCCTTCAACATCTTTTGTTAAGAAATTGAATAGAAAGAAAGAAAAGAAAAAACAAGAGAAAGAAAGAAAGAAAAAACACAAGCAAAGTATAT
>JAULBW010025511.1:0-68209 GCA_032358265.1 Vaucheria bursata
ATTACATACTATAACTATTGTGTTGTGTTTGTCATTTATTTTGTTGTTTGCGCTTTGTTTTCCTCTATTTCTTCACAATTGCATTAGCTGTGCCTCTGATCACAGACACCAGTAAAAATACAGAAGCATAATGCAGTGTGCAGGTGACATAATAGTATGACTTCAGTTTTCTAACACCAGAAAATGATGTGCATCTGGTCAGCCTGATCAATCTTTTAGAGAGCTCATGCACTAGCACCTTATCCAATGGCAAGTAGTTTTACAAAAGTCTAGCAATGATGAACTACTAGATGCTGTTGTTCATGAGATTAGGGCTAAGTCTAGGCTTTTGTTCTTTTCTATTTGGTATCTTTATATTGTGCATGCCAAATCTATTTTCAAAGATTTTGCCAAAATTGGGGGCATCAAGGAAGTTGCCACTATCATCAAAGGCAATGTTACCAACAGGGTATTAGATAGGAAACTATTCATGCCTGCAACAACTTTAGGCACATTATCAACTTAGGTTGCATGATATACTAGATTGCTTTTGTGCTGAAGTCAATATCTACTAACTACATCACTGCAGCCACTATCTGGCTGGATCAGAAATTTGTGATATCCCTTTATGCATCTTACCAGCTCCATGCAATGTAACAGGAATGAGCAAAGGAAAGAGGTATCAGTGTAAGCTTAGAAAATTCAACCAGACATATTACATTGGAACACCTCTGTCTCTTGGCACATGAGGCAGAGTTTTCAGGAGGCTTACAATTCAAAAGTTGCTGCTAAACTCCCTACACAGTCAGACATTTTTGAGCATGCTGGAATACCTTTGCAGACTATTGGAGCTACACACAAATGTCATCATGGCTGTGCAAGTAAACCGTACCACCATGACTGACATATTTATGTAAAGTTTAGCATTCTAAGCTTTTGTATTAGTTCTCTGCCATAACGCACAACAAAACAGGCAAAAAATGTAACAGAGTAATAGCTCAAATGTACATTATATCTTGACCTGTGTTGTGAGAAGTGATTACACATCTCCAATACACCATCACTAATTTCAGACCTATCGTATAACTAGCCACTTATTGAGAATGTGACTAGCAGAAAAGTAAAGAATGTTCCAAATAGAAACACCTGCAGCTAAAATACAAAAAAGGAATTAACTTATAATGTAAGTTAATTTCTGACACTCTCTCCCTATTTCACTCAATAGTGTACTTTATATGTTGCCTGCATTGATTTCAGGTATGAGCTATACCTATAAAAAGCATTGACTGTAGTCTACCAATGCTCAATATGCTTGTAAAAGAGTACAAGATGTATGCCATGAAGGTGTATAGCAAGTAAGTAAACCAGCTGCAAAAGCTATTCAGTTGGCTAGCACTCTTCTTTGATTTTTGGTATAGATCAGCTGCCTCCTATGACTTAACTGAGTTCAGAAGTCTGATTAAATTGGTTTATGAATTAGCCTCATTTTTGCTGCATAATGCAAAAAATCCTGTCAAAAAAAGCAATTTATGTTTTGCACTTGAACATTATTTTATATTGTTGGGCTACAGTATCATTTGCAGGCAAAATTATAACAAAAATCAGATGATGCTGCTTATGATACAGATACAGAATTATGATGCCTGCCTGGGACTGCTCAACCTGCAGCACAGCATGGCCTTTAGGTCAGGAGCATTGTATGCATCCATGAACAGGGTAGACTTACATGTGCTAGTTAATCTAGCAAAGACACCCCTGGATATTATACCATATTTAGCTGCCACAAAGTTTGTTTTCAGCATACTTAGGTGGCTATAGAGCAAAAAGTATAACTGCTGATCTGTGGAGGAAACAGAGATGCTAACAATCATAAGATAGTAATACCCACAGCAGTAGGAAGTTATGGTTACACTGATCAGCAAGTAGGGGCCAAGAAGGCTCCAGGAGAGGACAAGAATTGTGGTCATAAAAGTAACATCAGGGGGTGGATCTTCTATTAAACCTACTGGAATTGAGGAACTAAAAAACAATGAACAAGATTGTGTCATTAGCAAAAAGGATGTAAAGTATTTTATCAGTACCCTTACAGTGTCTTACATTGGTCATGAAAATGATACCAAAACCAAGTGTACTAACTATACAAGTCACTTAGATTTTATAAAGGAAACAAAAAAATACAAAACAGAAACATGCATAGCTGTACATATCATTAGTTTTTACTATTTACTGCTGAGAATGAATCTTAAAAACACATTCATGAAAAGTTATTTTTGTGCTAGTCAAATCTAAACTAAATTCACCAAAACACAAATATACTTGAATAGATACCATGGCATTATAACCAATTTCTAACAGAACAGGTACCATTTAATGCATGCCTACAAGAAGGCATCCACCTTTCCTAAATCAAAGTCTACAATTTAGAGTACTTGCTCATCCTTATAACAAAGCAGGAATCGACATCAACCCTGCTGTGGATTCCTTCAGTGTAGGAGCTGCATCTGCAGCACTAAAAGCTCTAGGAAAAATAGGTGCTGTAAGTGGGGAGGAGTCAAACTTGAGCATGCAGAAGTTACTGAATAAAGAGATAGGTAACACTTAGTTTACTGTATTTCTATAGTTTTGACATGCAATAACTCTTGATAATGGTTTATATCAAGCATGTCCCTTCTAGTGTACTTCATAGGTTTGCCCAAGTTTTTGCAATAACGTTCTTATGTGTTGAAAAAACAAAATACCATTAATGAACTATTTTGATACAATCTTCAACACAAAAGTGGTTTGCTGTTTGTTGCTTTTGTGTATAGTTAAAAAAAATAGATATTAAAGTAGTTTGCAGTGTTACTTTGCATATTGTTCATAAATTAACATTCTAATAAATAGGTCAAGTAGCCCCGAGCTATTTGTATAGCCTGGAAGGCCAAAAAGATCAATAATTACGCCTTGTCAATTTCAAGTATTTGTGGGCCCTGCACTCTATTTCTTTCTGTTGCTGTTTAACAATGAATTGTACTTTTTCAACATGCTTATTCAACAACTCTGCAATAGCACACTTCTGTGCATGGGAGACTTGTTGCTTAAAGTACCTTAGTTGTCTTGTTTATGCTTACAAGCCTTGAAGTTAGAAAAGAAACAAAAACATGACAGAACTTGAAGCAAGTCACAAAACTAATCCTTCCAACATTACTGCAATAGTCCAAATAAGTAGAAAAAGGCTATCATAGCCAATGTAAAGGTTTGGAACTATACTAGTTCTGTTGACGTAGAGTGTAAGCAATCAAATCAACTTCTGTATCCTGAATGCTGCAAAGTCTGGTTCCAAATCATGGCTATATACAAGAATTGGATTCCAGCAAACTGTTTATTACATTCATAGTAAGTTGCTTTGAACAATTGTTCAAGTTCAAATTTGTAACCAGAAGAGAGGTATTGTCAGGAATTAACCCGTAATACGGTTAATCCCTTATCTTTGTAGTTGCGGATATTCTTGAAATATGTTCTCAAAGAGAATGTTCTCTTTTTGAGAACATGATGCTTCAGTTTCTAGTTTAGTGTTGCATTTGAGAAGTGATCTCACTTCTTGCAACACAGGTTAAGAATAATATACCTGTTCAAGGCTGTTACTCTCTTGTGTTGTTCTTTTGTGTCCTCATCTCTAGCCTCTGCATCTTGACAGGTATTTGCTGCAGCCACTTTCTTGGTTTCTAGTGCAGCTAGCTGACAGTGGCTAATATTAGTGTAGGTACTGTGCTTAAAAATGAGGGATGACCATCTCTCTTATTTTTCTTGTTCTCTAGTTGGAAGTCAACTTAATCATTATAATTAACATTTTGGTAACAGAAAGTCTGAACTGCTAGTAGTAAAAGTAATAAGGCCATGTAAATTTCAAGCCTTGTTCAAATGCAAAAAACTAATACTGAATCAGATTTCTATTTTAAAAAGGATATAAGTTACCATGATGGTAAAAATGAACAAGAAGAAAGCATTATTATCCAAATCAGACTTTTTGAATGAGCCTTAATCATTCAACAGATGCTGCGATGTAAGTTTATAGATGTCAACTACAAGAATATACTAGTTCTGCAAATTACAAAACTTTAGAAATTCAATTATATCTGTATGAAGTGCCCAGAGTAATACTGTTCTTTTATACTGTTGCTGGATAATGGGGTAAAAAGATAAAATTACTGTAAATTGACGGGAAATCTTAAAGATAAAAAGTTCAAGGAGGAGACCAACAATCAAGAGTAATCAAATTCAGAAGAATTTGTGGAAAAGTGGCTAGAAGTTTACCCACATAAAAGCCAAGTTAAATATGTTGCTATTTACTGTTAAAGAACTGTAGAAGTGTGATATATGAAAGCACTCAAGCAATTGTTTCTTTGAGTAAGAAAGATTCATTGGCAATTATATATTTGGATACCAAAATCATCTGCACCATGATATCTCCGGGAGATTATTTTTACCATGTCCTCTACCAGGAGACCAAAGAGCAGTTGTATCATAAGAGTCCCAGTTGTTCACAAAGAAAAGTATCAGTCAAAAATCTTTGAGGCCTATGAGTTGTTCTACTACAGAAGAAAATTGTAGTGATGCTGCAAAAAAAATCTCATATGCAGTAAACAAGAGTGTCTGTAGGATTACTGAGACTGTCAAACACACGAAGAATTCAAGTTCTTGCATGGTGCAGCAGAATAGTGATTAACTGCAAAGCTCTTTTGGTGTTCACTTTTGAAATTATTATTTGCTGAAAAATGCATGCATGGCAGGCTCTTATGTTTAAATGCTAGTGTCAGCTGCTATCATTGAAGTAAGTTTCTAACCAAGGCATGGGCAGAAATGATTTTACTCTCATCCTACATCTTCCTGCTACCAAATTTGAAGTCCACAGGAATCTGAATGTATTTGTGCACAATCCTGCTCTTTTGATGGCTCCAAGTTAAGATTATCATTTGGGTTGGATATGCCAGCAGCTCTCTGTAACATTTTATGTATCCCAGTGAGCCTTTGATATTTTAAGCCTTTATGGTATGAAACAAAATAGCTAAGGCCTGCACCATGCTGATTTATTGGTCAAATTTTAAACTTAATTTTAATGGTATCCTCCTCTATCTAGAGTTGAAGGCCCAGGAGTAATGAGGTAATTATGAAAAACCTTTAAAGGTTTTACAGAGCTTGAACATCAGTGCCGGTACAGTAATGTACAGAGCTTCATTCTTATCATAACCTTAGGTACCCATGAACACACTCTCAGGGAGGGTTACATAGCTTAACACCAAAGGAAATAATCCACATGAAGCAATGTAAAACAAGCTCAAGTTATACCTACTATTTCAAAAAACTTTAAATTGATCATATCTGGCAGGTAGTTAGATTTTTGGCTGTTAACAAATTAAAACTACCAGCATGTGAAGAACATGTAAATCAATTGTAATAGCTTTAACAATACCAGCAAATTCATATACATTTTACAAAGCTAATCCAACAAATCCAACCCAGTAATTGATGAACAATAAACATGTTTTGTATAGAACAAACAAAGTCTTATTAATGCAAACATCCTTCTGTTTAAAGATTCCTGGCCACAAAAGGTCAAGAGTACAATTACTAATCAGCAGATATTCAAAAAGATATGGTGAGAACAAAACCACTTGTAATGCCACCTGCAAGAGTACTGTACATGATAAGACTCAAAATCAGTTTCACTGTGGTCTGTGATTCTATGGACTTATTTTGTCTTATATGTGCGTTCTTGTAAAGTATGTTTTTTTAGAAGAGTGTTCTCAAAGTGTGCGCTCTTAACTAGTATTGTGTTGACAAGATTAATTCTTGGCAACACATGAATAGGAATTCATATATTATTAGCTGTATGTGTTTTCTTTGGGTTTCTAGTTTTGCTTATTACTGGTTGCATGCGTAGTCATTAATCTAGTGATTTCTAACACTCAGGTACTGCAGATTTTGCTTATCAAAAATGTTTACATACAGAAGTAAGTTGCAGATGTTGCATATGCAGTTGAAGGTTTTTCAGATTAAGTCAAAACAATTTTTACATAGTTTGTTGCATCTTACTGTTATAACATTAAGCATTGATTGAATTAAAACAAAGTGATAGAGATACGTAAATATTAGCAACTCTACTAAGAGATCTGTTAAAGTCTTAGCTCTTGTTAATAAGTTCTTGAAAATGCTTTGGAAGGTTTTCATTTACAGCTGAAAAGTTTTTCAATATCGTGTGTTTTCAAACTGGATTGTAAAATAATTTTGATCATTTGCTAAGAATTTGATAGCCTGTACTTTAATGATAAATTTGCTAGAGCTATGAAAAGAGAAATGATTATTTTTTGGTCAGAGTGCACAGTACCTTGCTTGGTTTATACTTGAAAAACTGATACTAAAAGTAATAGGAAAAATTTTCATTGTCAGGAATTAGCTTTTATCATGAGTTAATTCCTTTTTTACTTGTAGCTGCAAATATTCCTTTTGAGAACATTCTTTATTTGTGTTTAGTCACACAATAGTTCTTGAATTGCTAATGTTATGTTGAAAAAGTGTAATTACTTCTCACAACGCAGGTCAAGATATAATGTATATTTGGGCTGTTACTCACTTACATTTTTTGCCTGTTTTGTGTGTCACAACATTCATGAAAAAGGTTGAAAAACAAAAATTGCAGTTCTCAATTTGGCACTTTGTACTTGGTCACAACACTTGCAAACATGATAGGCTTCAACAATCCAACCTTTTCAGACTTAGAAACAGATGATGTTGCAACTGTTTTTCATCTTGGGCCTGTCGCTGTTTATTCTTCTTAATTTTACAGCAGCTGAGATCAAATAAAGCATTAAATCTCCTGATGTAGGACCACAATATGCAAGTAATGGCCTTTATCAGTTGTTTCTCCAAATTATAATAACTTTTGCTCAACTTACTGAGGCTGATAACTGAATATATACCATACAGTGGACTTAAGACTTTAAACAGAAGTATGACAATTCCCTGCCTGACCTGTAAATAATTGAGACATGCTAAATAAAAAACATAATTTCAAAAGATCTAAAAATGTGCTGATTTTATGCAACAGCAAGGCTATATATGTAAATAATGACATTAAGTTGTCACAGTGCACTTGATTGCAGGGAGAAAATTAACTTTATGGAGAGCCATTCCTGCTGACATAAGTAACATGTAAATATATTGAATATGCAAGAATGTTAAACATAAAATTACAACTTTTTTGTTTATTTGGCATATGGAATATTTTAATTTGTACCCAACAGTATGCTACTATTGCTACAGTTACGCCATTCCATGCCCTGCCAAGTAAGCTTAATGGTAACCAGCATGCAAAACTATTGTTTCTCACCTGCCCTTGGTACCACGAGCAAAAATGCATGCTTTTCTAGTGCAGCACTATGTATTTAGGCAGCAATACAAGTATTTTTCAAGCAGCAGGTATTTGTTGCACTTTTTGAGGATCTGAATGATGCTGGCATCCACGAGTGTTAAGACTAATGAATCGTATCAAGTGTAAGCCAGAAAACCAGAACAATATAACACAGAGACACTACACGTTCAATACTATTTCATTAATCTTAGTTCATGTGTTGACGAGAGTGAATCTTGTCAACATTTTCAACCTATGCTTGCACATACAAACCAAATTAGATTGATATAATTATAAATCCCTGAAAGAATTGTAGATGAATAAACATAATACATGGCAAAAACATTAAATCCTGACAATGAGCTGGCACCACACTGTACAGTTAAGGTGTAAATGCCATACCCCAGTGTCACATGGGGAATAGTAGTTCATAATGTGGATAAACTATTTGGTTATGCATTACTGCATGCAGGCATGAAATGGTTATAGTACCTGATAAAGATTTATGTGTCCAACTCCAAATTAGTGAAGCTGAAGTATGTAATGCAGCATGGGGGCAACCAAAAGTAGTATAGCTTCTTGGACTTGCTGATGATGGCCATGTTAACAGTTGGAGTAATGGACAAGGGATGCAGATGTATGCAGTGAGGCAATGTTGACGACCATTTGCTTTGTGCCATGCATGCTTTTCTTATCCTCAGTGGCAATGACCTGTATTTGCTGCGATAGTGGTCCAAAAAATAAGCCAGCCATGTCATTCTGGTAGATTTTGTTGACATCATAATCTAGTTATACCAGCTTAGCAATGTGCTCAGTTATGCCTTCCACTGCTGCAACATTTTCAATAGAGCAGCCCTGACCATGCAGCCATGTTATACAGCCCCTTGCATCTGACAAAGTTTTGTGCTTAACCTGCTGACACAGCAAATTCCTCCATTGCTTGTCTGTGCATGGCACCCATCTCACTGCTATTCTGCTAAAGCAGCCTTCCCTTGATGGAGAGCTCGGTTGATGTCAAAAATGTGTGCCTGACTGGTATGAGATGATGTCCGACTACCTCCATCAGCCATGCCAGCTCCACCACTATTTCTAGAAGGATGCCTCCTTGTTGTCTTTTTTCTTCTGGCCAGATACCTCCAGTTGCTGTTTGGGTGCAGCCTCTAGCATCAAGAAGATCTGTTCGGTGTGTTTGCTTATGTCTCACTTTTTACGAATACCCACCCCATTGTACTATGCTTGGCTGCTATGACTTCAAGCTTCTCTGCTCAAGTCAAATTCTTGCACTTGGTTGATGGTGGGTAGTGTAGTGTGTGTATGCCACAGCCTGACATCATCATGTGTATGCTAGCACTGCATCAATTGCTGGTGATATGCAGCCTCTTACCCTGGTTTAGTGCGGGGTCAAGGCCTGAAGCGCTATATCCCACAAAGTTGGCTCGAAACCTGTGACCAGGGCTCGAACCCCACAATACACGAGACGCAATGAAACAAAATCGACAAAATCGCAAGTACACATTGTATCATATTAAAATTAGTACTATTGCCGATGGCTCACATAAAATGCATCATTTTCAATTTTATTGCAAATGAAGGTATTTGATTGGTCGCCAATCAATTATAGTCCTCGACAAAGAAATTTCGTTCCTATGGTAGCGTTGAAAGAATCTTCTTTAATGTTACGACGGATGCATATTAATGCAAAATCTTGTTTCATTGCCTTGGGGATGCTTGCTTTGTTCTCTCAATTTTTAGGATGTAAAGCCTTTCGTTCGCAAGCCATTCCTTTCTCTTCTTGCTCGAAGTTTAAATTTTGCACAAGTTCTATGAGGCCATCGTTTGCATTAGAGTCAACTCCATCAAGATCGTTACAGCCTCGTGCCGAAATTCCAGTTGATATTGCTAACGAAAATGGAATTTTAACCAGTTTGGCATTTGGAATGAACATTGGGTTGCAAAGCTTCCCAGGTAATTACTACGCAAGAAAAAATTTAATATGTGCATTCGCTCCTCCAAATCTTGTTTCTGCCGCAACTTGGGATTTCGGTATGGCTTCGATTTGTATCGCATTAAGTACTCTTTGGATACTCATTTGGACTCAGGCTGTACAGCATGGAATGATAAAACCGACAGTTTCGCGGAAAATTATTCACTGTGGTAGCGGTCCTCTTTTTGTACTCTTATGGCCTTTTTTTTCGTCAAGTGGACGGTAGGTGAAATAGTCTATTAACAGATTGCCTTTCTCGAAAATAATTTTGAATAATTACCATTATAGTTAGAACTGTAGTTTAGAAAGTGTACCTTTTTATTTATTAAATTCTACGATCTTTAATCAAATATTATTTACTAAATTGAAGTGAAACAAAATCTAGAACTATTGTTACTGGATTCACCATGGTTTATGGTTTCTGCAATGAATCACTAGTTATGTTTGCATCATGCCTTAGACATAAGACATGTATACGCATGTGCATGTGTTTTTGCTTTAAAGATCCTGGAAGGGAAAATTGATATACTTTTTTCAGCTTTATGGCGGCAGCTGTTCCATTGCTTCAAGCTGTACGTTTAACTCTAGCTGGTCTATCTGTATCTCAAAATGAAGATAAGAAAGATGTAATCAAAGCTAAAAATCCGCTGATTGCTGCAGTTAGTCGAAGTGGGCATGCTGGCGAAGCCATAGGCGGTCCATTGTTATATGTACTTGTCATTGCTGCTGCGACTATACTAGAGTGGCGAGTTAGTTTAATAGGTGTGATAGCAATATGTCAGATGGCTGCGGGTGATGGCCTAGCAGATTTGATTGGGCGACAGTTTGGTGGAAAAAAATGGTGGTTTTCATCGCACAAGGTAAAGATTTATTCATTATAAAAAATCAGCATTACACATTTACTCCAGTATATCATATTCAGCTTTCGTTAGCTGTTGGTAAATCGCTGCTTATTGACGAATTTATGACTGCATATTACCGCCTGGAAAAGGTTGCAATGTAATTTTTTTGGTATGCATGTAAGAGCTATATAGGCTCGTTCGCTTTTCTGGTTGGCGGAACTCTTGTGTCCTTAGGCTTAATCAGCTGGTTGCATATAATGGGGTGCATTTCTATATCTGCAAGTCAAGCTGCATTGAGAGTGTTTGGTATAAGCACCATATGCGCCTTGACAGAGGCAATATCTCTGGATGGGATTGATGACAATGTTTCAGTACCTGTAATTGCTGCCGTCTTAACAAGATTATTATTTCCTGGGCTGTAAAAGAAATGCAATATTCCCATATAAACAACATTTCATCAATTTGCTGCTATAGATTTTTTTATAAATTCTCGGTAATTTATTTTAGCTGCTGTTCCAATATTTCTGGTAATAAAGTTGATTTACTTTCTTTTCGATATTTTTTGCCATATTTTTATATTTATATTTCCATAGTTCAACGCTTCTTCACAAGGTGAGATTCATAGGCTAGCAAGTAACTAGTTCTAAACATTGACGTATGACAATAGATTTAACTACCACAACTTCAGAGGGTTATTTATGTATTGAACTTCATACCATTGAACAGCTAATTATATATTGAAATATTATTTCAATACAACATCTAAAGGATACATTGTACTAAATTAAATCTAATTGGTATTATTTTCCGGGGAAGATGACTGCATCTGTCGCAGATTAGCTGCCCCAAATTTTTAGGTTTTTAGTTACCAGCACATTTTCATTTTAACATTGCGTGAAATTTACTTTGTCCGTATTTGATCGCCGAGTACAAAAAAACAGATGCATTGCTATATGTAGGAAATAGAAAAATTGTAGGAATTACAAAAAGTATATATAAATAGATGTGTACTTAATTGCCAGACATCTGGCCGGATGTTTACTATGAAAGCATCTTCAATTCGCTCAATTTTCTTTCAGCATCGTCATTTTTTATCATTTACGTGATAATATTCAACAGAAATCGTAATATTTCGTTGGTAGAAGAGAAAGTTAGCATTGCTTTAACAATGAAACAACCCTTAGCAATGTACGTATTCTGCATTTTTACGGCTTATCTATACCTATTATTTAACGAAGCTGAAATAGTTTATGCATGCATAATTAATGTTATAGAAATAAAAAAACATTTATAAATAATATTCCATATTTTCATCAACATTAAAGGTGGTTACAGTTCGGTATAAATTGATATCTGGCGGATTATCATACTATCATGATATCAATTAAAACTCATTTCTATCCACTATACAGTTTGGGCATCAAATAAAAGATGATCAATATTTCAGCTTGCTATTAGCATAAAATTTCAGTTAAATTTTCAATTATAAAAACAGAAAAAGTGATTAAGCGATGACTCAGTAAGTCAACTTCATTGTGGTTTTTCTGAACTTTGTTACGTGTCAAAACCATTTACATTCAGCCAACACATTTATCTTCATCAACTGGATAATCTGTTGCGTGCTTTGAGGACTGCATCTGACCCTAAAGCTTCTACTGATATATCACAATATGTAACGTTTATAGGACAACTGTTTGATTAATATATATTTATATATCCTTTTATGCACAATTTTGTGAGTTATATTTAGCGATGAAAGTTACAACGAACCCTTGGCAAGTGCTTCTTTCATTCCATCTCTTCCGATCTAGCATTCAAAACAAAGATGATTAAGTCCAGCATAAATAACAAAGTTAGAAAAATGAGTCTTAGTTTTGATTCATACGAATTCTCCCATTTGATGGAAGTATTATTTGGAACAATCATCAGCGAAAAAGGACAGAAATTCCAGACTATTCAAACTAATTATGTCACTGTTGATACAATCACTGGTCAGTGATTGTTAAATCAACCGTAGCAGAGTTAGTGAGATAATGCTGAGAAGCCTGAATGCAGTGGAGGCCGACATCAAGTCAGAGCCTCAAAATAAACTTATATCCTTTCTATATCAATTTATTATAAAATAGTCTGAATTTCAAAGGTTTACCTCAGATATAATATCTACCCAGAGTTTCACTGCAGTCTTGTGGGTTCCTCTAAGCTGAATACGCCGTGAATCGTAATCCTTAAACATCTATGTAGTAACCATGAAGTTGTCAGCCACACTTATAAAAAAATTACGCAATAAAAGAAAAAGCAATATGTTCAATTTTATTTCTCCTGCCCTAACTATCTGAAAATATAAACTTAGTTTCAGTCTTATTTGAAACATTGGAATTTCCCAGAAAATGTTAAATTGACAGTTCGCACAAAAAGAGTATTCAACGGATCATTAGTGATATTACAAAACAAATAAAGTTTGATATGGTCCTAGGATGTACACACCTTTTTCATGCCTTTATTTCTCACAACTTCCAGCACTTCCATAGATGCACCTGACCCTACCCCCCCTGTTACTGTATCTTTGTATGTTGCTTCAGATATACATAGATCCAATGTCAGTGCCGGAGTCACTGGTGGAAATATGGTGGTCTGATGAATAGTCTTGAGATCTTTGCCTGAGTTCACAGCAGCTACAGCATCACTTACCTATTAAATGCATATATCCCATTCACATCAACAGATCAAATCATGCAGATGTGATATTTTAATGCACCAGTACCTTTACAATGGGTACAATATCTCGAAATGCATCCAGGGCTGCAGAATGGATGATTCCATCCGTTATCTGGTCTTCCGGTATTTGCCCAAGCCTTCTAATCTTATAAACAGATGTGAAGAAAATTATAATTTTATTGACTACATCAAACGGCACATACATCATGCAATTGTATGTTATATTAGAAAGCTTTTTCGACCTCTACAGCAAGATAATGTTACTTTGAAACCCTTTCTTTTTCATCTATTCAGATTTTGAAGATACTCATCAAATCGATTATATCTATATGCAACACATACCTGTTCAGCCCCTCTCGGTAGGTCAAACAAATGAAGCCACCGATCTGCAGTTATAACAGCCAGACAAGGTTGCCATCGAGCCAGAAGAGTATCCTTTTTCCTTTCAAATATAGATATATGCTGCGCCAACGAACTTTTCAGCGGATTGTCAAGTTCTTTGCTGAATTCTCTTCCAGCTGAAGCTGCAGCTTTTGTCTGGACACATTAGAAAATCAATGGATTAACTTTTATCCAAAAATACTATATCCGAATCTACATTAATATCAGTAAAACTTAATCCAAGAAAAAGGAAAGCCTACAATTCAGGGTGCTGCTGATGTGACAATGTGAATTGATTTATCTAAACAGTTATGCCAAAAAAATTAAGCAATACTTGCCACCACACAATGAGGGTTATTACCACTTTACAACATTACACTAATGACCACAGCGCAGCATGGGAGAAATTGAAAGAAGGCTTGAACGAAGTAAAGGGGACTGATGCATTAGGTATTTAATAATACAATAATTCGATAGAAAAAACTCAAAATATTATAATCCTTCAAGCTCTAAATTTTTGGAAAGAAAGATGCATGAAAGTGTAGCGTATGTAAGAAATACAGCTATAGTAAAACCTGATAAGTCGAACACTCTATGATGAATGACAAACTATTTGGTTAAAGCATGTGTTTAGGTTAGAGAGGCATTTATCAATAATGATTTCTTAAATATGAATGAGTTAAAAAGGTTTCAACCAATTTGAAATATATTTTATAAACATATATCGTAAGGGTTACAAAGCTTCAATTGATCCTTATTTTTTCATCAAGTAATAAAAAACAGGAGCCAGTCTGGATTCCCATGTTCATGTATTAAAAGACTGAAATGGAACTCTGCAAATCTTGTGTTCAAATTTTTTCGGCATACAGCCTTAAAACAACATTGTCTAATCATGAAATTATTAACTAAACTATTCTAGGATATAAAAAATCGGCTCGATTTTTTTAAAATTTATGTGAATGTTTTCAACTTGCAGGTGAATGTGTTAATGTTAAAGAGATTTGTCAGAACTAAATAAGGAGTGCTCATTCTAAAATTTGTTCAACAGACAGAAGTTCGGGTTAAAGAGGTGTACAACTTAGCAGGTTTCACTGCACCTCAATATTGGAATCATCTTGGATGCCAGGGAGTCCTTGTTGAGCTAACGGTTCGAAAATAGACTCTCCCATTCTCTTTTGGTCAGACATGTCTGATAGAGGAGCATTCTTCAGTTTCTCTGCACTAATGAAGCGCATTGAATCACGAACTTCTAAATCCAGCGAACGCCTATCCATATTAATTCTTTCTAGCACCTTTTGACACAGAAAAAGCAAAATTCAATCTTTAGAATAACACGCTTGTTCTGCTCTGTGTGAATTCAAGTTTTAAATCATATTACTAACGAAAAAAATAAAAAAATGATGAGCAAATATTTTTATCCTCTTAAAGACCTGTAAGACCGGATCTTTGAGAATAGGAAGCAGACGCCATACAGAGTCCTGTTCAAAAGTATCAAAATAAATAAAAAAATGGGAGTTATACATTCAATCCACAAATTTTATCAACGAATTAGATGGACATCCCAAAACATTTACGTAAATGATGAACAATGATCTATTATTTTACAAACTGCAAATAAATACAATGCAATACCTGTGCCTGCAGGAGTGTTAGTAGTGCATTTTTTATTGCAGTACGACGACATACTTCCAAGTCTTTCATACATCCGAATATAGCTCCTAATTGAGCTGAAATAGCATCACTAGATGCAAGCTGTTGGGAAACTGTGACCCTAGGACAAGAAAAAAAAGAAAACATTTTCCAAAACAGCAAAAGAGAAATATTGATCAAATCAAATTGTTTGGTAACTGCTTCAAATGCAGCTACTAGAACTAAAAAGACATGCAAGATATGCATGTGCAAATTTACCGAAATATTTTTAATATTTTCATGTGCAAGTATCTCGGAAAAGACATCATGAACGTTTTGCACTGAAAAATTTTTTCCTGTCAGAATAATAAAAGCTAATTTTTTCAGTTTTACACCATACCTATATGACATGTCCGCAAACCACACATCAGATTGCGAGACTCTGTCCTTTTCAAGCGAATATGTATCGCTATCATTTATGCTGCTCGATAATAAATTCCTACAAATCATAAATATATATAAGTATAATGAACTATGTATCCAGAAAACTATAATTAATACAAATATGCTATTACTAAAAGAGTTAAATAAAGCACATAGTGATAATGCAGAAACGTACTTTAGAGATTCATAGGCCTTATTGGTATTGCCTTCATTTTCAGCCATGGTAGTAAGGCATGCATCACCAATAGAAAGCAATCTAGTGAATCGGTCGCCTAAATCTGATGCCATTGCTTTTAGCATTTTATTGAGAACATCTGACTCCATTGCATCACAAAAGTTAAGCATCCTGACATAATAATATTACAGCATGCAATAAAAAAGTAAAAATCTGGCACTATGAACATCCACTAAATACAAAAAAACGAAATTAGCTCATTTTTGTGTACAATTGACTCTTGTTGGAAATTTTATACTTTAAAATGATACTGCATAATTTCCACTATATCGACTATATCTCTATGATAAAATAATCAACAACTTGAATATTCGGAACATCGAACTTTATATATATATATATTATTAGAAACATTTCGCTGAAGATTTGTTAAAAAACTGCAAAATTTTGTATTAGTTTTTATTCGATGAATTTTAATATAGTCTTCCATATGTATAATATCACTTACATCATAGCACTCTTTTCTTCCATGTCAAACATATTTTCCAATGCACTAGGTGGCCGTGTACCGCTACCGATTTCTGCTGCTCCTCGACTGTAAAGCGTTGAATGAGGCACATTTAAATATTTTTCTAGATGGATCTGGTAATCTGTTTATGCTAAAATCTGGTAGAATTCATATAATAACACTGATAAATGTAAACTTTTCAAACCAAATATTCTGAAAAATTGAATTTGAAGGAATTTTTTGCTTATTCTGACACTACAAGGTTATTGTAGTTATCACATCACATAGGACAGCATCATGCATCATAATTGATTGAGTAACAAATAAAAAAAATATTGTATTGCTAATTCCTTCTTTAAATTTGCGAATGCTTAATAATATCATTTAGTTTTCGAAACAATTTATCATATGCAAGCTCTTTGAAATGGGTGAATTTTCATGGAGATTTATTAGTAATAATAAGGTATAAATGCCTTAGCGCTAAGACATGACTGCGAGAGGCTTCCTTGTTTGCCTCTAATCGTTCCTTTTCCCGGAGAACAGATGTAGTTCCAGACTTGTTACCCACAACGCCATCTCTTATTCCATACAATGAAATTGCGTAACTTCGCGTTATCGCGAGCTTTGCGATCAAATATTTGATAGTCTTCTCAGTACTAAGTAAAAATACAATGAAAAATAAAGAGGCATCCACTACAAATGTAACCTTCTATGATTTACTTGAGTTTACAAGCATACCTGGTCTGATTTCGTCTAATGATATCTACGAAACTCTGCCAGTAGAGGCAATTATTTTGATATAATCCAGTAAAGTACGAGCTGCGCTGATCTTCGAAATGTACCAGATGTTCAAGAATATCTGTTTTATAAGCCTTTACATCAAATGAATCATCCATTGAAAAATTAGAGGTTGCAGCATGATCCAGGTCAGAGCTCTGCATAGTTATCGCATTATAGCAAATTATTTGGTGTCTTGATAAATTTTTGCATTTGATTTGATTTTTTTTTCAAAAATCACAATTTTCTCAAATTTCCAAAAAAACTAATAG
Source organism: Vaucheria bursata (assembly GCA_032358265.1). Lineage (NCBI taxonomy): Eukaryota > Xanthophyceae > Vaucheriales > Vaucheriaceae > Vaucheria > Vaucheria bursata. The sequence continues at coordinate 17,094 of JAULBW010025511.1, forward strand.
GTCCAACTTTTAATAATCTATCGCACGCAGTAGATTCACGAGTGTATACTTGAGAATAATAGCATCATGGCTTCAGGTTACGGAGTACGTGGATCTGTTGGACGCTGTTATCCCATCTTCAGTGCATTAAATCAATGTGTTGTGAGTCTTGTACTAGTCACCTTGGATAATTATTTGATGCTTTGAAAGCATCAAATTTCATAATCTTGTGATAATGAACATAGTCAACAGTTGACGTTGAATATTTTTTAGGCCCAAGCGGAAAAGCGCGAAGACTGCACGGATTTTAATCATGATTACTTCGAATGCTTACATCACTTGAAAGAGGTATTCTTTTAAATTTTGCTGGCGTTTGCCAATTTTTTTATCGGGACTCAGATTTTATTACTAAATGAAACAACTTGCGCTCTCTGCTATTCTCTTCATCCCTTACATTTTCTCTTACTAAATGTCATTTGGTCACATTGTCGAGTTTGTTCAACGCTGAAAATACTTGTTGATATATGCAGGCTAAAAAGCATCGGGCTATTGAAGAAGAACGAGGCCGTCATAATGAATTATTAGAACATGTATTGTTGGATAGCGGCAATAAGGGGGAAAATTGACAAAGTTGGTTTCAACTAAAAATGTAAAATTGCTTTATGATAATACTATTTTGTCAACCTATCCTCTATACTACGTAAAGCGATTGACTAACTTTCATTTTGACTGCTTCCTTTTAGCTAAGAAAAATTGTGATAGAAGTTATTGGAAAATTATTCTTTGCCAAAAAAATTTCCTGTCTTAATCAAGTCGTTCTTTTTATCGATGAGCAATTACGAAATTAATTTGCCATGTTGATTGATTTACTTATTGTTAAGTGTGCACTTTACATTGTAGTAAGTGCAATCTGCAGCTTCATGTTTATGCATCAAACCATGTCTGTAAATGAAATGATATGATAACTTTGATTCGAGTTGAAGTATTATTACAGTTTTCGTACTTGCTTTGAATGCCACAATGAATGTAACCAAAAAATGAATATGTCATTTTTGCCAACACTTTTTCATAAAATGTACATTTTTGGCTCTAATATAACGCATTTTGAGAATCAGAATCATATACATATTCAATTTCAGAAATTTTATGTTCAAATAATAATCAACATTAAAGAATGCTACAAACTGAGCAAAGTGCACTTTTTTCATTGTAGCTAACTAAAACAATATTAAGCTGATTTATTTCTTCTTTGCATCAGATTTTGTCTTGGATTTCGATTTCATTTTTTTACTCTTTTTTCCTTTTTTCAATTTCTTCTGTAACTTCAAAACTTCCGCACGTGCCTTTCTTCCTCGATATAATGCCTGTATTTAATTAAGTAAAATTAACATTTTTTTTGTTTTAAACCGCAGCTTTTACTTAAAAAATAATAACAATACAAAGTCTTAAAAGAATTTTCAAAATGATTCATCACGAATTTTTATTGGAAAATGGTACATTGTACTCATTGTAAAGTGCTTAGGATTGAATTCAAAATCCCTAGTAAAATGCTTTTTATTGCCATACGGAGAATAACCTGCAATTTCGAAGCAGCAGTATCCAGAACTATCTGTGCTCTCTGAATTCTTTCTTTAATTGCTTCTATTCCTTTTTCTTCATGCAGAGATTCTTCAATGTTTTTATCAATTAATGCAAAGTGCGCATGGAGATTTTCATATTCTTTTTCATCCTGTGTTATGAACGAATTCAAAATAGAATTTTTCATGATATTGCTGAAAATGTAATTTTTTGTGAACCGTAATACCTCTTTAATACGAATTTCAAGTTGCGCAATTTCCTTGCTGTATCTGCTCATATCTTCATCGTACTTATTTATCAGCTGTGACAATTCTCCTGTTGAATTTACAATATTCATAAATAATTCAGTGCATGCATAATATTTATGTGGCCATTATTAATACCTTCAGCTTTGGCTTTCTTTTTTCTTGCAAGAGCTTCGTAATCCTCATGCTCTTTTATTATCCTTTTCAGCTCAGTATTTAATCTGACAGTTCATTGGATATTATCAGTGCAAGGTAATATGATGTGATTGTGTTTAGCAGTTTCAATATAAGTAAAGATATGTAATCGTGCACTGAGCTATTACTCAATTTGTACAATGGTTATCTTACATTTTCATTTTCACTGGCTACTCAATGAATAATATGATATAACAGGAACATACGTAAGTTTAAATTAGTATATGTTTGTACTTCAGTTTGTATTTCGCACTTATCGATACGATCATTTAGACTGCGGGCCTTCTCATTATGCAATTCATTGGCTTTTCCGATGGCACAATCTCGTCGCTGTCTCATTGTCTAGTTAAGAAAAGATTAATTATATTATTCGACAAACCTTCCATGATGATTGCTGAGCTACATATTTGAGTAGCTTTTAATTATGAAAGAAAAGACGTTTAAAAAGAATGAGCAAAATGGACATTTTCGTAAATTCGTATTCGATAATTTAGGACAATTCTTATTAAAACATAATCAGCATGAAATCAGATTCAATGTATAATTAATATAGTTTAATAACCTCTAACTTTGCATCATTTTGCTTGATGAAATTGGTCCTTTCAAGCCTCAAAAGAAGAAAAAACATAGCTCACATCCAGAATTGAATGCAATCTGCATAGTATATGAAGATGTTCACCTTATTTTTTCAATAGCTTCATTTATAGTAGCCAAGTCTTGCTCATTTTCCAACTTTGTAGCATTTATTATCTTCATAAACAGTTATAAATTGAATAATACTTCCAAGATTGGTACATTGCTTTAATGATTCTGCTTGAAAACGTTTCAACTTATGCATAATATATGTTAATATTATTTCATTTTTTTAACATTCAACGTGTTAGCATTCAGTATCAAAGGTAAGCTAAAATTACCTTCTGCAACTTAGACTTTTCAATTTCTGCGAGTATTCCTCTTTCAGTTATATCGCCTCTTTTAAGGCGTAAAGCCTCATCTTCCTATAAATTAAAAAATATATAATTTCAAACGGTCTAACAATAAATTTCTGAAATGAGCACCAAAAAATTGATGTTTATAAATCTGAAAAAATGTTTACCTCTACTGTTGTGCATATTTGTCGACATATTATTGATTGAAAGTCAATTAAGTATTTGATCAAATACGAAAAATTCCCGTCAGTACCAGTGCTTCGCGATGACTCCAGTACCTGGATCCATTAATGTCTTTTTCAATAATCATGTTCGATAAAACAAGCCAATTACTATCTAAAAAATTACTAATACAGCACTAAATGTGAAATATTTATGGTCATTCCAGTTCGTTTTCCAAGTAAAATTTAATAATCATTAATTTGAAATGACACCTTGGTTGCTCTTGAACTTTGCTTGACGCTTCTGTATATTTCTCTAATATTCAAGGCCATATCCCGAACTTATTGTCATGAAAATAAAATTGGAAATTCATATGGAACAAGTCGACGTATAGACAAATCTTAGAAGAAATTAAATTCACCTGTATCAGGATCTAAAGTTGATTCCTTTCCAACGCAGCCACACAGGTAAATTTCTTCAAATTTCCACTTTAATTATATGAAGATGAATGTTGAAGATATTAAAAAAAACTTGAAAGAAAATCTGGGAACCTGTTGTTGGATTAAACTTTGAACGTAATCAACATTTTGTTCACAAAGTGAATATATGAGATTTTCTGACGATTCCATTGGAACTAGCGAAATTATTTTAAGCTTCGCTATCATTTCATCGAAGATAGCCTTAACCCGCTGCGCTTCCTTTAGCATTAGTTTTTGCATGATTTAACGATTTATGAAAATCGTGAATTTTCCAGCAAATCTTTGCAGCAAACAGTTACAGATTTAAAACATATCGTGTGCAACATTTTAGTGTTAATAACACCATTTTATTGTTATTATTTCTGTGACGCAAGTTACTACGTAAATGTGTTAATAACAATTTACTTATTTAATGTTTAAATAACGAGTGGATCAATGCATACAACTAATTCAGGTAATTTGGTGCAGACCTCAGCAGCACTTGTAGTTATCTCAACTGATTGTAATGTTGATTCTTAACACGACCCCAAATATTTTGTTACATGAACCTTTCAGATCCAGCCATTTTTTTAATTTTAATCTAAATGTTATCGAAAATTATCCGAAACTCAAAAGTTTTCTCCTACAAAGCATTTTGGTGTCACATTAGGAAACTAATTATCATACCTATCAGTTTTTTGCTTGATTTTAATATGCTCATCTTCATACTACTGTCACTTGCACGTCAGCCTCTTGCTAATGCTCAGGCATCCTTGCACCATCTCCATCACTGCACTGCGGTCATCTTCTGAATTTTCTCTTGCTGCACCCGGGTAACTTTTTCTCTTGCCTTACTGTGCTTGGCTCATTTTTGTTACTAAAAAAGATACAAAAAATTTATGTTAAATTGCTCACATCAATGAGACCTCCAAAACTGTAAGCTTCAAATTTGGACTAATTTAGCTGAATTAAATGGAGTATTCCCTCAGATTTATTGTATATGATAAATTCAAAAGTACTTTTTTCTTGTCATCATTAAATGCTATTTTTAAAACCTCTTGAACCTAAATAGGCATTCAAACCTTTATTATAGCAAAGAGTAAGATAAAACAAGACAATATTATACATATAAATATATTGCTAACTACAGAACAGTCTCCTCTTACATCGCCATGTCTCCTCTCCATTACTATATTTCGGGATATCGAAACTTGAACAATATTAGCCGGAAAGCCCCCGAATATCGCAAATATGTAACGCTCACAAACATTTAAGAACCAAAAAGTAATCGATCCATGCAGCAAAATTAAAAAAAAATGCATTGATTAGTATCAACTGATGTTTCCATTCGAGAATGCGCTTCGAATACTTACATCGGAAACCATTTTTCATTGATGTCATCCGAGAAGACCAAACGTGGTTTACCTAAAAGGTACATTCGCGGACATTATCTTTGCAATTTTTCATTGAGGTAAAGTAAACATTCTAATTATCAGTATTTTCCAATTTTTCAGCCCACATGACTTTGAAGTACTTCAGCGAGACCGTGAACTGCTTAAAAGTTCACAGAAACGTCGCATGGCTGAAATCCAACAACTTTTCACATTTGAAATTCATCAAGCTCTTATTGAAAAACGTTCTAATTTTCTATCAGAAGAAGCTCGCCTATGTGATATTGAGAGAAAGAAAAAAGTAGCAGAAGATGTAAAAAAAGTAAATGAGAAACGCATCGAGAAAGAAATGATTCGACAATCTCGGCTAGAGCGGGACTCAGCATTGATTCGATCAGCTCAAGAGGAAGAAGCTGCTCGTATGAAAATTCTAACGTATTCAAATATTACCCGAGCTAGGCGGACTAAAGCTCAGGCCAAAATAGTTGAGGAGAGCTATAGGATACGTCACGAGGCTGCTGAAATGAAGGCTAGTTATCATATTTTAATTTTGATGGGTTTATAATTTTTTATTTCAATTAAAATGTATTACCTTTTTAAGGTTGAAAATCCATTTTCAAAATTGTTGATTTCTTTTAATTAATAAAAGATAATGTAAAGGCAATATCTTCAAAAATATGCAAAATTTCGTTCAGTTTCCAAACATTTCCAAAATCATTGGACGTCACAAGTTAACTTAATAGGATGGACCTTGAATTCCACACAACTGAGCTTATAGTCTAATTTTTTTGCTCAAATGATCCTGACTATTGTTAGTGCTGCAATGAGAGGTTCTGATTGGATATGGAGCTCAACTACACAACATTCTGAAATTATCAAAATGACAAATTACTATGTTTCCTGGATTGGAACAAACTATGACCTTGGTGATCTCTAAAAATAATCTTCAGTGAATCTGCTGAATATATGGTACTTTTAATCATTACGAATTCTTTAATTTTCGTCATCGAATGATAGACAATAACTTGTCTTGGGTAACCCTATTTTGTTGTTTCGATTATTTGTCTTCAATTAAAGTGATAATCAATACTACGTGGTACCAAAAAATAAGTCTAATATTGACATATACTTTAAACTAATTGTGCCAATACATCGTAATATTTTTGATGAATTAGTATTAGCAACTTTGCTATTAATGAATTGAATATTTTGTATTTTCCTTTCATTGGATTTGTAATTTTGATTTTGTAAACTGTTGATTGAAGAAGTTGAGCTCCTAAATTAATTTAAATTAAATTTCTTGAGCCTGAAATTTCGAGTTTTTAAAATATATATCGTTATGCAGCTGAAGGAACTCAAAGAACGACTTGAGAGTAAAGAAAGGTCACAACGGGAAGAAATTGAAAATAGAGAACGTTTAAATCAAATTAGACTTTCTGAAGCGGAGGCTAATAGAAGAGCTAAACTTAAAGCTTTTTGGCAAACCAAAGAGGTATTTCTGAAGTTGCATGCTATCTTATTTCTTGAATTTTTCTGTCTACCAAGAACATCAATTCTAAATTGCTATTGTCAAAATTTTAGTAACAATAGTAGCTTATCTGAGCTAATATTACAGCAAGTCAAAGCATAAGCATTTAGCGAGTATTTTAAAGTTACAAACAGTAGATGATCATAAAAAATATTCAGTTCTAATATAACCTGGTAGCGTAAACTATTTTGAAATCAAATGCATATGTATCTACTGAAACAAAGTACATTTTTCCCAGTAATATATTTTGGTCTCTCAAAGGCTAAGGCAAAAATGATTAAAATTAAGCATGAGATTTCACGCAGGGAGGTTGAAAAAGAGTTTAACAAACAACAGAGATTCTTAGAAGCACGACAAAGAATCAAAGAAAAAACTGCCCAGGTATAATTAACTGTAACAAAGGTTTATCTGCATTAACCATATAAAATTTATTCTTATCATTCAAAGTACTTTTCTTGTTAGATAATCATTGAGGAAGAAATGAATTCAAGATATGTCGAAGGAAAGAAATGCGAGCGTTCTCACCGTCAAAAAATTCGTGAAAATAAGCTTAAGGTTGTTGCTGAACTGAAGACAGCAAAAAATGCACAACTAAGGAAACAGTTAGAAGAAAAAAATTACATTGCAGCAAAGGCTAGAGAGAGGCTAATCAGAAAAAGAATAGAAAAGCTTGCTAAGGTATTTATTTACATATAAGGGTTTTCTTCACGATAAATTATTTTTTTGAGAAATTTTTAAAGAGTTGAATAAATGAAATGATAAAACTGCTACTGTTCTTATTCTTGATCTTTTTATCCTCTGTTTTTAGATTTTTTTTTATTTTTCTTGTGACAATTGGTGTTGAGTATTACTTGAAGTTAAAATCTTTGGCGAGTCAAATATTTCTTGATTTGTTCTTTTTATTCTCTTCAATAACTTGAAAAGCTCGAAATCTAGCACTAGTATGCTTCTAATTGGTTACTCTTTTGGGTGCCAAGTACTGTACGAATATGTATACATTTTTTTACCTTGTTAGGATCATAGTAAACTTGCTGAGAGTCAAGCTCGTGTTGAATACCAGAGACAGATGGATGCTGAGAAACAGTCACAAATTAATGCCCAACTCGAAAAGAAAAGATACGAATTAGATTGTATGAAAGAGGAATCACACACCATAAGAAATCATCTCAAGGTGCAAGCTGCTGATGATGCAATATTAAAGTTGAAATTAAGAGATCGCTTAAGGATTTTGCGACCAATAATTGGACACTGTGATGTATTGGATATAAATAAAATCGCTACAAAGGTATATTATACTTTTTACCACAAAATTTAATATATCTATTTTTAATATAATAAAACATAGACTGAAAGTAAGGCATAACTTAATTTTATAATTGAACTCAGTTTTAAGAATATGCATTTTTTTATTTGTTTACATTCAACATGAAAATCGGCGTATTTAGTAAATTGCACGCATAAAAAACCAAATTGTAACCACCAAGTTTAATTTAAATTCTAGTAATCCTTTTATTCAGCTTTGATCACTTTATCCAGTGCACAACATTGTGGTTCAAGTTGGTCAACCTTTTCTTTGAGCATAGAAAGACAATTGATGTGAGAAAATTTGCTCTAGAACAATCACACAAAATGAATGGATAAAAAAATGCAATCATAAGCAGAATAATGGATTTCCTTTTCTCGATTATTTTATTATTTTTTACAGCTTCAGGATTTGTCTCTGAGTAAGGAGGAGTTATCATCGATGATTTCAAAAGCTGCATCAAGTAATGGACTACATATAAAGCAAAATGAATCATATACTCCGTTAACCACAGTAGTTCAGGTAAAATTGAATAGTTCACTTTCAATCATAAATCATTCTAAGCTTAAGCTCATGACGCATACTTTGATTCTATTGTTTTGTGTGCTATCAATGTAGTCTCAATTTTCTTCCAAAATGTAAGAATATTTTAGGTCCCTGTAAAAATAAAAAGTTTATATAGAGGAGAGAAGATATTATGCTGTCCAAAAAATCTATCATATTGACTATAGTAGTTTAAGAAAAAAATCTCAACTTTTTTAAAATTTGCATCAATAAGGATTTACTAAATTTAAATGTACAAGTCAAAATTTTATATGAATATAAAAGGCCATCTTGTTTTGTGTCTATGCATTATTACAATATATGTCAAAATTTTATGTTTTACTTAAAATTCTTGCACTTGAAATTATTTCTAATGAATTAAATTTTTGGCCTCAGAAAAAACGCCCTGCTACTGCTCCATCTGCTCGTCAATCCATGCCACAAAAATGTGTTTCAAATCTAGTTAATACTGAAAATAAAATTTATGACCATAAAGAGGATGAAATTGCAGTGCAAGAAAAATGGAATCATATCAAATCAGTACATATGCGTTATAACTATCAAATTCTTAAAACTCTGGAAGATGAGCAAATCAAAGAAAACTTGAGAATCGAAAAACTTCAAAATGAATTCAGTGACATTAACGAGGAGATAGCAGCAAAGGAGCGTGCAGTTGCTAATGCACGGATTCAGGCTCTTATCCGAGCAAGAGATGTAGCACTAAAATTATGTAAATCATGTTTATAAGTATTTAATTAATATTAATATTCTTCAGTAAAATTAGTGGCATCACTGCCCAGAAATCTTAAAGATAAAGATATTATTCTATTTCGGCTCATCTGAGATTCGCAAAAATGTTCACAGTCTCACCTCAATTCTTCGGCACTGCATATCAATTTTCTACAGTTTTGTTTAAACTGGAGCTGCTGGAAGAGCTATATGTAACTGCAGATAGTATTTTTATATGTAACTGCAGATAGTATTTTTATATGTAACTGCAGATAGTATTTTTATATGCACATCACGATTGATATAATTTTATTTCTAATTCACCTATGATATTTAAAAAAGAACTTGAAAAAATTTTTCCCGAAAATTAATCTTTAAAGACTGTTTGCATAGAAATTGATAGAAAAGTATAATTAACAATTCATATCAAACCCCGGACTTGATGCAAGAAACGGTACTGGAAGCAAGTCACATACCAGCAGCGTAGTTCTCATTTCATGGCAAATATTTTTCAGATTTGTTGTCAAGTACCAGCAATATAATAGAGAACTACTTTATTGTGCTTTATGTTTTTTACTGGAAAAAATATTGACATATCAGAGAAAGCTTTTGCAGAAACATTTTGATACAACAAAGAGGCTTTTTTCTCCTTCTTAGAGTGGAAGAATGAAGATAAGTTTTTGTGGTAAAAAATTTGGAAAATGATGTGGCTGAAAACTTTGAAATGCTTTGCTAGAGGGAAAAATAAGGCAGATGAGGGTAATCCAATACTATTCTGTTGCTGAAATGTAGAATTTACAGTTCAGAAGCAATTGTAGGAGCAAGATCATACAATAACAGAATAGTTATGTGAAGAACGGTTGCAGTAATAGTTATACTAGTTACAACATTTCTAGAGATGTACCTAGAAGCAGTGACATGGTTCCAAAATACCATTCAGTAATGTTGATGATACTGTTACTGCATTACGTTAATTTAGGCTGGCATATTTCCATCTTGATAGATTTTATTGAAATACCATCATTTTCAATAATTTATTAACTATTTTTTCTAGAAACAATGATTTCAATTCAATGCTGGAAATATGAATACAACATCTCAGTGCAACTGATTAATTATCATTATGCAACAGCTGGGCCAATGCGCCTAAACAGCACAGATACATCAACATGAACTATTGAAGGGAAAAGTATATAACATTTAGACGATTTCAACGTGATGCTCGCAATTCAGATGCAAATAATTTCAACCTCTTGCAAAAAGTCCGATAGAATTCCATGCATATATGATTGGCCCTTTCCTAAAACTGTTGAAATGAACAGCTGAAAATGCAGAATATGTAAGTGATTGTGAAGTTGAACTGGTCATAAAATGAAAGATTATTCATTATGCACCAAGGTCACAAAATCCAGGGTAGCCAAAGTAGATAGCAAATAATGATTTCTAACAATGCTTCTACTCACAGTTAAAATAAAAACTGGTAAAGAATTGTTATTCAACGCAATTTTATTTGTAAAATAAATATTTATAATGAATTCAGATGAAAAAAAGATGCACACTATACAGTATTATTATTGTCAATGGTCCGTTCATAATTTCGATATCATCGATTGAGTGAGATTTTGTAACAAGGAATCAAAATTTGTCTCAACCTCCTTAAACAGCTGCTCTACACATTTTTCCACCTAAAAAATAATATAATAAAAATAAACACATCAACCATAAAAACCAACCAAAATTTTACCTCTGAATTTTGCTCAAACATAAGTTCTCCCACTGGGAAAAAATGATCTGCACCATCCAAATATTTCATATCCACTTTAATTCCCTTGTTCATTAGGCTAATTCTGAACTGCTCAGAGCTTGTAAAAGGCACCTAGAAACAAACTAGTCGATACGTAACAAAACAGTGGACTTTCTCATGATAAATATGAATGATCAATAAACGTAGTTCAACCATACGCACCGTATGGTCATCAGTGCCGTGGAAGAGAAGAGTGGGAGGAAAACTAACAGCAGCTTTTTGAGACAATTGCTCGGCTACAATTATACTTGGACTGAAAAATGTAAAAACTCAAAGCATACCAATATTCAAAAGGGTAAAATATAACATTAAAAAACAAGCGTTAATTTTTTTCACAAGTTTAAAATTCATGGCAAATAGCAGAAAGCCTTTCGAATGCAATTCTTAAAACAACTTTGATAAGTACCAGTATTATCAAACTTCTATGGGTTTGCAATAGATCCATTATAAACTAAGCTTACGAGCACGTGAAAAATAAAAGTACAAAATATAATTATTACCTGTAATGCAAAAAGTGTTCAACTGCTCCCCCATTTGCTGCTCGCATAGGGCTTATTAAGTGAACACCTCTGCAATAACGTTAAATACGAGAATATGATAGATATTCATTGCTGCATTCCAATGTATGATTTTTGCATAACTGCTTACCTCCATGTTTCATAAATATAGTGCTGCAAAAATAAATAACAGATCACTTGAATAGCGTTCAGATGATACTTCTAGTAGTGAATATATGTTCACCTTGTGAATGTCATAGACTCCGCTTATTCCTACAAAACCATGAATTTTTGGATGCTCACAATATTGATTAACGTTCTGACACCGGCGAAGCAGATACATTGCCGAAATATGTGCACCGCTGCTGTGACCGCCCAAGAGTAGCGTTACAGGCTTGTCTTCTTCTTGGACAACAAGCCCGCTAGTTCTCAAGTATTCTATTCCATTTGCCAAATCCTCTATCTGGAGTATTTCGACACAATTTGTTTGAGATGAGAAAAATAAAAAAGGATTGTAGCCTTACTTGAGAATCAGCATCGCCATCAGGATAGGTTCGATATCCCATAATTGCAACAGAATAACCCAAACTATTCAGACGCTCTGCTATCAATCTGCATAATATTTTATGCCGAAAATGGCCAATTCAACCATCACAGTGAGCTATATACACTGTACTTTTCTTGTAGGAATATTAAAATTGCTCTAGAGTTAGCAGTACTAATTTGAATGACAGTAAAAATAAAATTAACTTTTTCATCATTGAAAACACTATCGGATACAATTATGATGATATAGAAAATAATTACATTTTTAAAAACTTGTAATATGGTAACCGTATCAATTTAAGTAATAAAAACTTTCATGATCTTTGAGTAAGCACCATGCGTTGAACTGATTCTTATTATACGAAAACTAATTTGATTGTGATATTCAATGAGAGAGAAAAGCGATCCATACCTATACATCCACGGTTTCCCGCTACCCCAGGCACCACCGTGCACAAAGGCGAATACTCGAGTACCCTCATTGGGCTTCTTTTCTACTGGAAACCAATCGATAAATTGCGAAACGTGCTGTCCATACTTATATTTCACCATTCTTCGCTGAAGCTTGAAAAAACGCCATGTTAATCCTATGGCAAAACAATTCCATTTCATCTAGAATTCGAGAATGCAATAGTTCCGTTATCAACCTGGATTGCTGATTCCGATTATTCCTATTGATGCAGTCACAGATGCGTCTAAACATTTTCTCAAAAAACCACTATCCCGCATGCCAAATTGAGTTTCAATTGGTAGCAACTTATATAAATACCGAGTGAACCGAGCGTGCATTGGACAGTTTTCGTGGTGAACTCCACATATTAAAGGTGCTGGATCATTCAATTCTTCGCTTTCTTCATCAATATCAAACATCGGCAATTGGATATGCAATGTAGCAGCAGAATTTCTCGACTTTATTTCAGTAATACTAGCCACTCCCCTACAAGTTATTGAAAATTCACGAGATAATTTTATCTTGACAGTTAATATTACGAGAAAATATAATATATTGGAGCACTTCATTTGTCCCAAGATGGTAAATAATGGGTTCAGAACTCTAACGCGTAAAATACCCGATTCGGTGACTCTCCGATTTCGATGGCAACAATTTTATTGTGATTTCTTTCGATAGCCATCATTGAATTTCTGTTTGCATTTGGCAATTGCGAACACTACAGTAATGGTTGACTCCAATGACCTTCCTTCAGCTCTACTGGAAATGGGATTAGAAAAGCCAATTTTCGATAGACTTAATTTTTTGCTTCGTTCTTCAAATAACTATGTATCTACTTGTGCTATATTAGCTCAGCGTTACTCGTAAGCCCCGTTTTATTGCTCAAATTCAAATTCAACTTTAGTATTCAGTGGATGTTACGTTTATGATTGTAGAGCACAATTTCGGATGTTAGCCCGCGTGAGTCTATATAAATTCGGTAATGCCAAAAAAGTACTCTGTTTACAGGCTAATTGCAACTATGATTGATAAGATATAGTTTTTTCAGAACTTATTGACAGTTCTTCTTAGAACTATTTTATTTAATTTAGGTACGATTGACTTTGAAAAACGATGTATATCAAGCGAATTTGAATTTTTATGCTGCAGTCGATGAGAATTTTTTCGATTGCTCTCTATGCCCTAAATGTAATAACTTGCTCAAACCGGGTCTAAACTGTAAAATGAGGTTGCGTTCTCACTCGAAGAAGTCGCTGTACAATAGAAAGAGAGCGAAATCAACAAAAAAAGGGTTGAAAGGAGGAGGTCTAGCAAAAAATCGTCTGGTAAATTTTAACTTTATTAAATTTTTTAGACAGCGGCTTTAAATATGTTTGGACTTGGGTGCATTTGCTCAATTTAACAGGTTTTATCGTGTAACCTCTGTAAGCTTTCCACAAATATGAAGGGGTTTTCTCGAAGTGGGCGCCATTCTATTCGAGCAGGTAAGATTTTATCATTACTACTAGTGCCATACTTTAATGAAAAAGCTGCTATAAACCGAGTAAAATTCAATGATATTTTATTGCATAAGTAATATATGGTAAAGTACAAGTACTTGAATTGGTATGCAGAGGAAAATATGGCATTCAATTTTAATTTTTTATTTCATGTTATAAAAATTATTAACTTTCATATTTGGCAGTCCTGTCATATTCATTAGAGCTGATAATCATTGCATTTTAAACAAGTCTCAAAGTTATGCAGATTTTGCTGATATTCATCAATTGCAGTTCCTATTGAAGCAATTTTACAGGAAAAGAAATCAAAAATGTCCCAGATCATGGCACCCACAGTGCCTGTGACCCCAAACTTAGGTCATCAAAAGTATGGCAATGTAAACAAGAAATCTAAAAGCTGTGAGAAACCAACGCTATTGGAACAATTGGAGCATATTACAAAGAAATCCCGACGGATTGAGAGAAAGAGTGTTGGTGGTACTCCTCGATCTATACAGCCTATTTTCAAGACTCCGTGAAAAAACTCTGAGTTGATACAGGCAAATCAGAGCAAAGACTTCATCCATAAAAGTTCTATAATGTAACAGTTTTATCTTAATTATATGGTTATCTTGGCATTATTAATTTCATCGCACAGTGCAATTGAGTAGAATGAAAGGAAAAAAGATATCAGCATTGCTATTAATGCTTAATATTGAATAATATATTTTAGAAAGCTATTTTTAACTGCACAAATTAAACTTAATTTTCAAAATTGAGATATTGAACCTGAGCATAATTTTATCTTATAAAAATGAAACTGGCTGAAAGCTGACCTAGGTGAAATTTTCTAATGGCTCTAAGTAAGTTCAAATGGTGCTGATGCTTTTTTTAGGAATTTCCCAAATATATTATTTTGCAGATTTTGGAAAGGTAACTCAGCCATATAAATATAAGAAATCAAGTGGAAAACTATGCCACAAGTAGAAAAGCTGTGGACATGAGGAATTTTTTTTGCGCAAGTCGAAAAGAGCAAATTAATAATTTGATTTGTAAATATCTAAAATTAAATGAGTATTTATTTAATAAGTCCCATAGAAAAACTCTATGTATCTGAATTGTATCTTTTTCAAAATGTGTGATATCCTTAAAATTAAAACTTAAAAATTTAAATCTCAAAAACAACTAGCTTTCAAAAGATCTTGAAAGCATATCTTTTATTACATCTTCCTCAACATATTATGTAACTAAAATTTGGTAAGTAGCTGATAAAAAAATTAGTATAGCACCAGCGTTCATTCTACAAATAGACGTAAAATTTCAGATTATTTCATTTCAGTACTTTTTGCTGCGTGAATAGGGCTGTGGATAAGGTAAACTTTGGCATCAATCCTCTTAGCAGAGATACAGAATGTCTTACTTTTATTAGCGCCTGTACTTGACCTCTATGTAGAGAAAATAACTGGATCATTATCTATTGTTTTGAATTCATGTACTTTTGTGCCCAACAATCATATCGTGTATCTCATTTTGTGGAAGTATTAGCATCACTGAAATCCAGACTATGTATATATTTGAATAAAGTATTATTACAATTTGAATGACCATGTCAGGATATACTACTCTAATACAACTAATTTGCTCCATTTCTATATGTTTACACTAAATACTAACCATCTTTTTGAAATTCATACAAAGTCAAAATGTAATGACTTTTGTAATTGCAAGTTTATGTAAAATTTATTTTGAAGATATTCTGTACAGACCCTGAAGTTACCCTCATGTGACTTGCATGAAATATATTTGAAAAATACTTCCATCACTAATTCTCTACATTATTGTAATACGCGTCGTTCTGCCAGTCTCTTAGAATTTGATTACTAGGCCCTGCTTTCTACTCGGAGATTTTGATTATTCGTCTAATATCATTCGTATTTACCTATATCTTAGAACAAATGTGTTGTCAAGATTCATTCTCAGCAACACATATATTGACCTGATAATATACCATCCTGTTCACTTTCCATGTTATTGTTTTATTTTATCTCTGATACGTACATATCAGGATCACGTCATAACATAGTCTTCCTGGTGCTGTGCTGAGCTTCTGCGGACAAAGTCGTTTTCTTCATTAATATTTGTTTGTTTTAATGTATATTTGTTTTCTATATTACTTCCTTTTATCAATTCTGAGTTGCAATATTCAATGTGCAGTGCTGTCTTAATGTTGTGCATATAGGTGAACTTTTCTGTCAAGTTTCCCTTCATAGATTGGAAATCTCACTTCAGATTACACAGATTAAGCTTCTTGAGTTCTAGTGCAATGCCACATAATACATTTATTTTAATTTACATATATCTCGTCTTGTCTTGTTCTGTATTTTGTCATACTATCTTGTCATATGCCATATAAAGTTAGAGAAGTTCTAACAGAAGAATAATTTTTGGCAATGATAGTCATAAAACTAGTATGTGGTGCTTTTTCATGACATGCATATTCATCAGGTATACCTTCAAAAGCTATTTTTGGTTTTCATTTATGCAGGGTTGATGCACAATTCTTTAAAATGAAAATACATTTTTTTTACCACAGAATTAAGATAAATCCAAAGCACAACAAAAAATATTACAAATTTTTGTCCTGTAGGACCGTAGAGCTGTCATTGCTCGCCTCACCCAGGCGTGGTGCAAGGCGAGGCGACGCCCTGAGTATGCAAGGAAAAAGTCTGAGATCTCCGTTTGCACATCGGAAAGAATTGCGAAACCGATTGAATGTTAAGCAGTCTGAGATCTCCGTTTGCAGATTGGAAAGAATTGCAAAACCGATTGAAAATGAGGCATCATCTACATATTTGACGCATTAAGGAATTTTGGCGAAAATGTATCTTGGCAAAAAAGTGGCATCGCCATTTCAAACTTTGTATCACCGATGCCCTCTTGCTTTTAACAGTCTTCTCGGCTACAGGCAATGAACTACATGTAACAAAGTTTTTATTTTTTATTCTCGTTCAGTATCTTATTTTAAATAATAATGGATTCTAATGTATTGAATACACTTTGGATTACTAATTGTGACACATTGGATATTCCGTAAAAATCTATGAAATTCAATTTATTTGCCATTTTCTCATTAAATTCTTCGTAGTATAAGCTATAATTTACATCAATCCGACCTTTACTAATAATGTTACAATGTAATGAAATTTAAAGTCTGGCGCAAGCTTCACCACTATTTATATTTTTTTACGACTTCATAAATTTACTTCAGTGTACTGGATTCAATTGAATTCTTTAATATGAGTAAGTAGTATTCGGAATTAAGTACGAATAAACAAATATACAGTAAAAACTAATCGAAATGAAAATTAAAGTGATTTTAATGCTCATTTTCTTGCACTGTGGTATGCTGTATTTGTGGCATTTTTTGTACAATTTCAAATGCTTCAAATTGCTCAATTATTTTTGCAAAGATGCTATGCTGTGATTCTTGGGCATTCCTCTTTTTTCGCATTATCCGTGAGTTTTAGGCATCATAGAAATACTGATTCTAAAATTTTCTATATTAATCTTAAATAAACATAAAAGTTAAAAAAATTGATTTTTTTCGAGTTTTCGAATTTGATTTGCATTTATTAAGCAGAATCTATTCATCAAACCATATAAAAATTTTGAAGCGTTACATTTATGAAAATTGTCCGTTGACAATCCCATTTTTTCCTCAATTCGATTCAGAAAATGCCTTTCAGTGTTTTTGCAGCTGGAGATGCTATGGCCCAGAAATATCTTGAAAATGTAAAAAGGTGGGACTACCGCCGAAGTCTGAGCATGGGATTTCTAGGCATAATTCAAAATGGTATTTTTCTCCATTACTGGTATCGTACTTTGGATCGAGTTATTAGCCAGAAAACAAATTTTTCGAATGTTTTCAAAAAGATTTGTGCTGATGAGGCCATTTTCGCACCTCAGGTTGTCACATTTATAAACATCTTTTATATATGAGCCCTTCTTTTCAAGCAAAGGCTGCCATAATTTGTTAAAAAGTAAAATCTGCCATTATTTATTTTCACGAGTATTTTCCCGTTTAGTTAATTTTTTAAGCCTATTCGTGCCCATTAAAATTTAATATTATAACATTGATTCGCAGTTGGCATGTAGCTACTTGAGTACGTCGGCATTCATTTCGAAGCCCTATGATTTACCATGGATTCGGAAAAACGTCGAAGACAAAATTGTAGAAACATGGTGCACCGATTTGAAATTTTGGCCACTAGCTAATTTCATCGGATTTACGTTTATTCCTACAGTGTTTCGCCCTGTTTATGCAAGCACTATGCAGTTATTTTGGCAAATGTATTTATCATCGGTTGGATTCCGATAAGATGTGAAACACGTGCTGCACCTTCTACAATATTGAAGCAAGACAGCATTATTTTAGGGAAAATCTGTTGTATTATTGCACTGAAATATACAATTTGAATTTCTAATAATTGTCAACTGCATTTTAATTGACTCATTATTATTCTATTAGAATATACCATGCCCTTGAATTTATTAATATGAACCAATAAAAGGTTCAAACTTAATAAGAAACTTGCTGCTTAAGTTTCATGAATAATTACCTAACATAAAAATTGAAATGTCAGATATGGAGTTGTACGTCGATTGAGAAGTTTATAAGCGTTTTTCATTCAAATTTTCGAATGTCGTCAAGCTTTTCTCGTAAACAAAAAATCCGACAATACTCATCGGTACAGCTCTAGCTAATTTCAGCGGCAGTCCTCGCCAGAACATATATGGACCATGGTTATTACGAATATCACGGATAGTTTCAAGGAAAGATCTTTCATTTCTTTCTAATTGCATTCTTGTTTTTATTACATCGAAAGGATAGCCTACACACCAAGCTACTGTTGCGGCAAAAGCACCAGCGAATACCTGTATGAAATAAACATAATACCTGTATAAATTTTTGGCTATCATAATAAATTTATAAACATTTTAATGGCTATTGTAAATATCTGCTCTTCTATAGAACTTGAGCTCATGAATGAACTCGATAGTTTGATGAAATGACACTAAGATACTAAACTGGCAAACAAAAATAAAGTGGAACTGCAACAGCACGTATGGGCTACTAATATATTTTTGGCGTATTAATATTGTAGCAGATTTCTCATGAGCTCAAAATTGATTTTGGCGAGCAACAATCTACCGCACCAATGCAACTAAAGGATCAATACATATTTTATTTTTAAAAAGTATTCGCGATGAAAAACTATAACTCTCTCAACAGTCATTTTTAAATGCTTCATGGTGGTGCAAATATGAGAATTGCATCAATTTTCTCAACATCGATGGCATCGAGGATTATAAATCCATAAACAACAAAGCATATTTAAAGTAAATATATCAGTAATAGATAATACATCAAATACGATAAATTGTTAACTAATCAATTAAGCTACAATCTATAATGTAAAACTTGCTCTTTTTATAAGCATATATATTGTGTTACCTGTGGTCCAACACCGAGCTGCTCATTTTCGTCTTTCGAAAAATATCTCTTAGCTCCCTCATATGAAGCAAACCAGACTCCATGAGGTATGACATCACGCCATAAAGTCGCAGTAAGACCTCGTCCAGTCCACCTTAAGGATTTTGCCTGCAGAGAAAGTCTAGCAGCCATCGCCATCGCTCCATTTGCTTGGGCTCCTGAAGGGTTAACTTGCATTCTAACCTAGAAATCTCCAAGTAAGACTAAATCATTTAATAGGCATT
This sequence comes from Vaucheria bursata, assembly GCA_032358265.1. NCBI lineage: Eukaryota > Xanthophyceae > Vaucheriales > Vaucheriaceae > Vaucheria > Vaucheria bursata. The sequence continues at coordinate 36,688 of JAULBW010025511.1, forward strand.
CAAAAATATAATTATAAATATACTGGCAACAGTCTAAGGAAAAGTGACATCTCGTCCTTTCCCACAAGAAAAAAATAGCTCATATCTATATTTTCAATTTCAAATGAAAATGATAATTTGAATGTAGTTAAGTGCAAAACAAATTTTTCAATGCATTAATATTACTGCAAGACACTAAAAACGGGGACTAAAAATGCATTAAAAATATATCCAAATATGTTCAGCTAGTTTAAATAAATATGTACATACACTTTTCTCAAGTTTCGAATATAAAATAACCCAAAAAAGGTAACTTCGAACATGGTAAAATGCATAGCCCTAAATCAGTATATCGAATAACTGGCAAATAAAAAGTGGGCTTACTGGAACATTGAAATGATTCTGATTTAGTTCTTTTGGACAATTATTTCAAGTTGATTACATTTATACATATATGGTTGGGTGTCGGAAATTTAATCTGCACCTTGAGCAATTCAACAGGACTAGCAAGAAAGCTCTGTGCAAACCCTCCTACACATCCCCCCAAAAAGACATGCCATAGCGGCCCAGACTCAATCTCACCACACCCATTTCCATCTAAACTACTCACTCTGCTGAACTTTATTCCCGCATCATAACCCGCGAATAAAAGCGCATTTTGAACTAAATGCACGTTGTAGACTATTTAATTTCAAATATATGGCAACATTATTTTGTAACAAATAATCAAGAATCGGATAACACTGACATACGACTGAACAAGAAAGGAAGTCACCTGGAACAACCCCCATCATTACAGGAGCGCCTTTCCATAGTGCCCGAAGTCCATTACCTATTAGTAAATTGCGTGTTAAAGCCTTTTTTTGCGAATTCACGTTAGTCGATTGAAGTCTTACAATGATAAAGTCAAGTGGCTGAGTCACAAAAATACCAGCCGCACCAGAGCACCATCCTGAAAAGTAACAAAAGATGGTTGCCTGTTTTTAAAATAGCTTGCACGAAATGTTAGATGAAAAAATTAGGATGATGGAGCAAACAAAATTTTAAAATAAAAAATTCAATAATTTTTCGTTCATCCGTGGACTTTCCATGCATAGTCATAAATCAGAAAAAATCAGGCTAATGAATTCCATTCATCATCAATTCAATGAACTTAAAGACTTAAAATGAATATTGCCTGCAAGGAATGGAGCAATCAACTCCTGGGAATCCATGAGATAACGTAAAGATTCAATCAAAAGTAATTTTATATTATAATAGAAAAGAAAAGGAACATGGGCGAGCAAAAACGAAAAAAACTTGAAATTATAAAAAATTGATTCTACTCGCTTTAATACATTCGTTAGAGCATTTTCTCATTTTTCTGTAACGGTTATATAGATACAGATCCAAATCTATTTGCGCAATCTGAACACGAAATTAATATTTTAAAATACTTTATATTAGAGAATCTTGTGTTTCATTGAATTAAGCTATATATCGCAGCTTATATATCTCCAAATATTGTATGATATGAACGTCTTAAGGTTCACAAAGAAATTTTGATTTTCTAATTTGGTCTTCGCTCGGTTAATATATTGATTTCAATTGGCTCATCAACTTTATTATCATGACCGAAAGTTTCTCAGCTGTTGATCCTCTGCTCGATAGTATTGAAAATATTTCAAAGGAGCATTTTTTGAATGGAATTGAACAGTTTTCTTCAAGTCCAATCGAACGTGATGATATCATACATTCATCGAAATCATTAGACCCAGACAAAACAGAGAATGCCGGTAAAACCGCATATGAACTTTCTATTATAAAATGGCTTGTTTTGCGGGTTAATCTCGATGGATTTTTTAGCGATCGTCATTGGCTAGCTCATCACGATGAGGTACGCATAGATGGATAATGTAAAAAATAGCAAGGATTTATTGCACGTATTCCGGTGCACATTTTTCATGATCTCATCCAAGAGGAATTATATAGTCTTTATGGGAAGTATTGCAATTTATTCTATAAATATAATTCGAATTGAAGGTAAAAAGTCTACTATTACTTCCATCGTGGCCGTGTAAAAATATTTTATGATTGAGATAAAATATTATATTTCGTCTTCTATTATAATGCAAAATGAAAAACATCAAAAATCCGAAGCGTAAAAAATTGAAGTCATACTTTTTTATCACTTTTAATTCGTTATTCTTATGCTAGATACTGGTTATTTACGATAAATTCTTGATTGTTTTTCCCTTTAAGAAGTACTGTAACCTTTTACTGAATGTGAAAAGTATTTCATAATTTTACTCTTGATTTTAGATAGCACTGGAATTTGCAATGAAGCAATCCCCACAACATCTGTTTCTAGCCATGGTAAATGATGTCCTCGTTGCGTCACTTACCGCGAATACATTGATACATGGAAGTTCAGCAATAATTTCATACTTTGTAAAGCAAGTAGATGGGCAATTAACATTAGAGGATATAAATGTAAGTGATTTGTGCACTTTGTTGCTATTGCTAATCATTTCTATACCTTTATCTTTACTTTTAAGTCTTACAAAAGAGTTTTAATGGTACTAAATAAGTATAACCTCAAGTGATTTGGCATTTTTGCACATTTTATGGTAAAAAAAGGCATAAAATTGAAATTGTTGGTCTATGGGATGTTGGTCAGTATCATTCAAAAGTTAGTAGCAAAATTATTCAGTAAGCTGAACTAGCTAGACTTTTTATTCCTGAAGATTTGACTCATAAATTTTTGTCTCTTATATTTCATGAGAAGTAGAGTAAATTGTAGTATGCTGGCCCTAAAATTTTTTTCGTATTTTCTTCAATTTTTACTTGTATAAAATATGGTATTCCAATGAAGTTTTAAACTTAATTTTGAAAAAGTTTTTTGTAAGATCCCATTTAAAATATATTGATGTGTACACAGTTCTTATTAGATTTTGATTCATACACTACCCTTTCTTTGAACTAGCACTATGCAATAAACTATTGCTTTTAGTTTTATTTCTTTAATTTTTTATCAGGAACATGTACAATTTGGAACGGTATCGGGTCACTCGGTAAATTCCTTGCTGCGGCTAATGATGGGAATTTATGGTCCAAAGTTAGTTAAATCAGTATCAGCTGCCAAACACGGGGGGCAGCTTCAAATACCAGAGAGTGTTGGAAATGAAGTGATGTCTCACTACTACAAGTTTGTCACGAGTTTGGTACGAAACTTGGAAGAATAAAAATCTTGAACTTAATTTCACCCTTTTATTCTTGATTGTATATTTTAAGGTGGAAGTGTCAAATCATATTGAAGGAAAAACTGTTCTTTATCTTCCGCTGGAGATAGGTGAAGTGATACAATGTGATGAGGTGGACTTAAATGAAATCACTCGGAATAAAGATTTGGTTCGAAATTTAGAAAGCATAGTCATTCAGTGGACAAGGCAGATTAAAGATGTGGTAAGATCAATCTTACATGTGCAGATATTATTGTATTATTATTTGTCAGTGTACATTCTCAGCCGATATTAAAGTCTGCAGCGGCATTCTATATGTACACATCTTTATTTACTTATTTTAATGCATTTAAATATAGAAAACTTGCAATTATATAACTTTTTAAGAAATTATTCAGTGTCAGACATTTCAATAACCAAATGAATATGAAACTTGCACATTTTTTAATGCTGAAGAAGAGCTTAAGTAAATGGAGCATCTTTAAGGATCAAATATCAAGGAAATGAATGTATGAAATTTACACAGTCTTCTTTTACTAGATAATATATGCGTGTAACAACTAGAATTTTAAAAAATTATTAATGTTTATTCGATTCCCTTTTTTAAACCAATGTAAATATGTATACATATTTTTTTCACCATAAAAAACACTTAATACTGCACATGTTTCATTATATAATTGTAGATAAGTAATTATGATTCTGCATTGGATGGTGAAACCAAAGGTCCACTTGAAGAAGTTCAATTTTGGAAATCTCGATCTTCTGATCTAAGCGATATGAGTAAGCAGTTACTGCAGAAGGATGTAATGGCATTGGTAAAAGTGTTAGGATATGCAAACAGTAGCTATTTGGGATCTTTTCTGGCCTTAAGCGAAAGGATTAAAGAAGGCAGTATTGAAGCTAATGATAATCTTAAATTTTTAAATACAATTGTTGATCCGTGCACGGTGAGTAATTCATCGGACCCTGATATTTGAATATATTCTAAACCGAAGTAAGTTAGGCAAAATTCAAGTTAACCATGCTAGATAATGCACTGGAAATATGTAGTAGACTATATATTTGTTGAAAACTGCACTATTACTAGATGGAATGCATTATGTCATCGGATTTTTCAAAAATATTCTATAATAATATTCATGTTGAAATAGATAAAAAAGCTTCCAAAATTATAATACATTTTCTTTTGCTCCTATACGGAGCTGTTCTTCTCTTACTGCTGCTGCTGTCTAACATATTAATGTTATAACTCTATCCATGTGTCAGTGCTTATAAGAATTCCAGAAGTTGCTATATTTTTTTTGTATGATTTTGTTATTGTGCATGATTTCAAGGCAGTTGCGCTAGCTTTTGCTGCGGATATACCAGTTCTCTTGCCAAATTTGCTGAATTGCATCCGAATCATTGCTTTTCATAGCACATTCTATAATACTCCTGAAAGGCTCACTGGGTTGCTGCGAAAGATATCTAACCAAATAATTCAGAGGTGATAGGAACACTATAGATTCTAGTCGTTGATTTTTTTTCTTTTATCTAAGTTGAATATCCATGTTTCAAGCTCATATATGTCATTAATTTGGTAAATGCATAGAATAGATTGTTAAAATATTCAACGAATACTTTTAAACTTTTCATAAATTATTCCGAAATTTAATTATAAGTTAAGATATTGCTTAGGTGACAATTTGCCTGTTCAAGACCACTTGCACTAGTATTTTTATTATTCTTATTGCTCTCAGAGTCGTTTTTCTGTTTGTAAATTATTCTATACTTTTACCAATAATTTTTCTAATCATCGTTACATTTAAAATAGAAATTTTTTTTATTTTTCTATATCATTCTGTTAGATTAAGCGCCTGACTTTACATTGCATTTTTTTGTAGATGTCACGCTTCAATTTGTTTAAGTGAAATATACAGTGGAAATGTTGACCTTGCGGTAAAAGCTATCAATGAAATCAAATCATGCATTTGGCAATGGAAGAATTTGTACCGAAAAACAGCAAAGCTCATATCAATCTGCACACCAGATACGGCACGGCATTGGTTTGTAAATAATTTCAACTTTTTTTCACTTTTATATAAGTAACAGCCCAGCAAGTGGGGGGGGAGGGAGTTAAGAAGATGTGTAATAGCCTTCATGTACTGGAGTCCCATTTAATATTTTTTCTTGACATTGATTCAGCCTCACACATATGCATATAAATTTAATTTTTTAGTTTACTGGTTCTTTTGAAAATAATATTGTAAACTATTTACATTCATAGAATTTTTATTTACTAGGACTTTCTTTTATTTACTAGGACTTTCGATGATGCTTCGCTGTTTGCCCCAATGGATGCATTCTCTCAACGCTGCAGTGACATTTTGGTTGTATGCGAAGGGCAAATCCAATTTTCTCGACGAAACTCTGTGTCAAATGGCCAGCCGATGAAATTGCCCGAATTTGGAGGTACCTATGGGCAAGAGATTAAAAAGGCACTCGAAGGCATTGCCTCAGCATTTGATGTTCAAATTGTAAAGCTACGAGAGTTAGAATACGATATCTTAGATGTGAAAATTGGGAGTTGGCACGATGACTTTGCTGCATTTTTTAATGTTGTGAAGGACTTAGAAGTGATGTATAAAAATGTTATAAATAGCGCATTTGAAGGTGTAAATAGAGTGGCTGATTCTGTAGCATTGCTTGAAATGTTCTACAGCCTTGCGTCTAGATCGCAGATTGTACATGCTTGCCTGAAAAAAACGGTGAGCAACGTATTCGTATACATATGTGCACATCAGCACCATCAAACTTATTTGCTCTATTTGGATTTAGTTAAATCTGGAAATCTGAACTTGAACATGGCGTAAGATGATTTTTTCATTTACTTGTCATAAGTGAAAATTCATTACAAGCAAATTTGTTATATTCGACATGTACGATGCACCTAGTGTAATGTGCAGCACTATTTTAACATTTACAACTAGATTTTCAGGACATAGTTTCATTTCTCTATGTAAGCATGCAAATACATAAATATACGTAGAATATAGTGCATGTACAGATGTACATGCTGTAAATATTCTGACTCAATTATATGCATGTACTTAAGTTGAATGTTACGTACTGAAATGTCAAAAGGCATAAACTCTATATAGTTTTTGTAATACATTCTTTTGAACTGAGCAAACTATACTGATTTCTTGATTTCAGGCTCATGTATATATGCAATTTATCAGCTACATAGGAACGTTGAGAAAAGAATTCGACGAAAAGCGGCGAAATCCTCCATTGGGGTTCAACGAGCCAAAATTCTCAGGAAGTGCCCTTTGGGCAAACTCTATATTAAAACTAGCTGATAACACATGGAATCTTGTCAGAAACTGTATATACTTTCCAAAAGCAGTAGAAAGGTATTAACTTATATACTATAGCATAAAAAGTACTGTTTATTTAGCCATTTTCTCATAAAAAAATACAAACGTTTACCACATTACACTCCTATTAAAACTCAATTTTTAATTTTGGACTTATTTTTTTCAATATTGTATTTTCTCTTTTTTTATTTTTGTCTTTTTATAAATTGCTTAAAAAATATCAAATTTTTTATGATTTTTTTGCAACAAAAGCACCATTGTATTAATTACTTAAGCAATTAATGAATATTTTTATAATGATCAGCAAATTTTTAAAGTAAAATGATTGAATAAATAAATCTAAATATGATTAACTGTAAAGCTTTGTATTTTCTTTGGGATGCAGAATTGAGGCAGAAAATAATTCCATCTCAAATTTCAATCTAAATTTTGTAATGGATGCTGCAAAGGAAGCTGAAAAGGCACATTCAGCGTTAATTCAAATTTTATCTGACTACAAGGCAACTCAATATCAGGCCTGGATTGACTGTTTGACTTCATACACTGAAGGAAATAGCAAATTAGAATTAGGAAGCGGTCCAAAAAAAGAGGCTTCTAAATTAGGGCTAGCACTGCTACGCCGAGCCAGACCTGAAGATGTTGAGTCAAGTGGTGGAACAATGGTGTTGGGACTTCATTTAGTGTGCAATTTTGATGCAGAGCTACTAGCTTTGTTTGCTGAAGTTTCTTACTGGGAAAAACTGCATGGAGAATTTAGGTAAAATAAAAAACTTAATTTAGAGAGGTTTTTCATTGTAGATCAGAATTGAATATGAAATGTATTATACATATATTTAATAGTGTATTACAACAGTATTTAAAGTTCATATAAAGATTTTGATTTATTTTTCAAGGGATCTTGCAGTAAAATTAAATTGGGTAATAACCTTTAGGATGTTTAGTTCATATAAAGTTTTTAGGAGTGTACTTTTCAATATTTAATGTTGATAAGAACTGAAAATATCTTCTATTTTTTCAATTTTCTAATGAATGGAATGATCAAAGTGCTTTCTTTTGAAAATGTTTGTAGAGGTATAGAACATGCAATATCATACATAAATAAGCTGCACAAATTAGGGTTTTCCACTCATTCGATGATTTATTAATTCAGGCCTGAATCTAACTTATTTACTACAAATCCAATGATTTTTTACAGTGTTCCATATGCAGCTCAAGACTTATGTGGTAACAGGGAAATGCTTCGCTCTCTAAGGGAGCACGTTATGTTAATCATTCGAGCATACAACTCGATTCTGGCCGATTTAACTCTAAGTGAGCGCCGTCTCTTTTCGGATCACCTGCGTCGACTCGACCGACGAATTAACCAGGGAACTACTAATCTGACGTGGGCAAGTAAGGGCATTGTCGAATTTTTTGTTAAAGATTGCTGCGCCTTCTGCGAGGAAACCCATGCCATCATCAAGGTACTTTGTATATTTTTATTGGTTTTTGTATTTATGTATACATGGTAAGAAAATCTTAAGCTTTTTGATATTTTGCAATTCCTTTTTTTGATAAGATGCCAAAGCAATGTTTACTTATTGAGGCTATGTCAAATACTGATGAAACGCTCATTTTAGAGTCACTTTATTGAATGGAAACTTTGTTCATGAGTTTTTGCCTGTGTGCACACACTTTCATATTTTATAAATATACTCTAGATTGAATTTTCTTACTCTTCAATAGTCGTACCAATTTTAAGCTAATATTAATGCTATATTTATCTATGCTAGTATTTCATCTTGGCAATGTCAAATATTGGTGCTAAGAGTTCTATTCCATCCGTGCCAGAATTTACATTAATGGATAACCTTTAATTATTAGTCTTCATTCTACAGAGAGTAGGCAGTTGATATTGTCGAAATGATGATTTCTCTGTTACAGTATAAAAATGTTCTATAGTCAGCACTATCATAGAAAATTGAAAGTAACAGTGATGAGTTTTTATTCTAAGTAATATTTTCCATTAGATTTGTTAATATGCTTGATGCACTGCTGAAGTTGATTTTATGAATGATATAATGAAACTGTCTACTAAATGTCTACATAAATGTATAACGGTGTCAAATATACATAAAATGAAATAGTATGATATATACATGTATAAATTTGTTCATACATATAAACGACGTTTAGGCGGTACATGCGAGTCAAGATAATATCTCGAAAGGATGTCGGTCGTTTGCCCAAATGCAATTATTTGCTCCAGTGCAAAACAGGATCTACGACAGTACAACTTTTGTGGCCTGCCAAACCGAGCATTGTTCCGAAATGCGTTTGAAACTGAAAAAAATTGAAGAAGAAATCCTTAAAGATGTGAGAGAGATATATTCGAATTTTAAGGATGGTACCCCTGATGTGAAGCGCGAATGGAGGTCGTTTATTACTCAGACAGATAGAAATATGGAAACCTCTCTGCGGCAAGCTGTGAAGAAAAGTGCTCAAGAACTTAACAAGGCCGTTAATGGAGATGCAAAAACTGAGCCTCAGACGGTATGTACTAGTTCATTTATTGGTGCATCTTTTGTATCATATAATGCCATGTTATCATGTATGCTACCATGATTAACTAATGATTTACCTAGGGAAACGAAGAAACAGAAATATTAGATAGTATAGACAGAGGAGTATTTGCATTAAGTTATACCTAAAGTTGAGCAATGTTTTAAATGCTATTCAGCAGCTGCATATTCAATATTAGCTAGTATGTTGGTAAATATACTATACTTGTCTTTATCAAAATGAACTCTATGTCTAGACAATTACAGTCTAAATGTATCACTTCTTTAGTTATAAGCCTTTTAGGTACATTTATTTATCTATAATTGACTGTGAAAACTTTACTAAAACTGCGCAAGGCAATAATAGAATATTTCATTATTTGTATAGCTTTTTAGGGTCAGCATTATTCTGGAAAAAATGCAGCTAGATTACAAGCCGAATATAGCCACTTTAAGCTGTACATTGGATAAAGTTACTAAGGAACTCATCGGCACAGTTAAGGCCGTTTCGAGATTATCCGAGTCACTTCCAGATGCCGAAGGTGAAGGCCGATCTAAAGTTGAGCTTAAAGTTTCACCTTCAAGTTCCACTCAAATTGGGTCCGAATTTGAGGAAAACATACCTTCCTTCTACACTTTGATAAGCAATGACGACGATACCTTAAAAGTTGTGATGCAAATAATGAATGGCATGAGCAGTAGTGCTGTTGAACTTGAAAAGTACACAAGCTATTGGTTAAAGTATAAGCATATATGGGAAAATGATAAGGATGGTTTCATTCGGTTTTATTCGAATGCAAACAATAATTTAGCACAGTTTGATGCTGATATTTCGAGATACAGAGATCTCCAAGTCGAAATTCAGGTATTTATATTCTTTTTAAACCATATATAAACCATTTGAAATATTTTCAGATAATTTTTAATACTGCACTATGCTGATGCTTGCATAGTAGAATTCTTACAATTGTTAGCGTATAGAAACACAGAGGTAATGAAACATCAGAGAGAAAATATAAAGGGATACTATAGATTGAAGTACGTAATTATACTTCAGATATTGCACAAATTTTTGCTCGGTCCCAAATTATCCCAGCTTTGATATATAAAGTTTTTGGTTTATAAATCCAGCCGTTTCTTAAGCCCATAATGCCCAGTTCCAATGTGAGCTTATTATATAATGACTATTGTACTGCCTTCTGCTTTATTTTGTTCACTAGCAAAACATTTGGAAGGTTTCAGCCCACAAACTTTATTATTATCTATTCTTTTTTACGCAGCTCAAGTTTTTTCACCCTCTCCCCCCTCTATAAAGTAGATCTTTTGAGCTGAGTCAGTTTAACCCAAAAGTTAGCTTATTTTTAATCAAACTTGTTCTGCTAAATGTTGAGACAAAATTTATATTTTTGCTGTAGGGAGAAGAAGTATCGCACAGCATTAACTTCATTAAGGTTGATTGTTCATTAGCAAAAGTATCTCTAGTAAACCATGCCATGCAATGGCAGAGTAAGCTTACCACATTGCTCAACAGAAACGCCATTGATAGGCTTGCTGAGATGCATCGATTATTTAGCGAGACCACTTCTACATTGATGTCACCTCCAACATCTCTGACCCAGTTAAGCCAAAATTTAGCCTATTTGGAACAAACTAAGCAGGGAGATATAAAAAATATGCAGGAGAAAATGATTGAGATTGAAGAAGTGAGTGTACCATCATAAGAATCATTGTTCTATATGTATGGATCATATACTTTTCCTTATGGGTCTATAGAGAGTGGAAATACTCAGCTGTTTTCTTGTTACTTTTCATATTTCAGCTCTTCATTTTTTTGCCAGATTATTTATTGATTTAGAATGCCCGAAATTTCATTTAGCATTTACTTTTTTTCCATCTTAATAAATTTACCCACATTGACAAATGCATTTATTACTTTTATAGATTTAGTTTGAACTGCTTTAAATTTTGATATTTTACTTCAAAAATTCAATTTTGAAGGGTAAATGGAATTATTAGTTCTAATTGTTTTTTCTATTGCTATTGCTTGTTTGAAAATTTTAAAAACCTTAAGATGTATGGATTACTGAGTAAATTTGAAGTTATGGTGACAGAAGAAGAAACAAACAAGGTTACATCACTAAGGCCTGCATGGGATTCCTTCAGGACTATGTTGGTGGAAGCTGAAGGTATACTGGAAAAGGGGAAATCAAAAATGAAATTTGATGTAGAAAACTGTGTAGAAGCTTACAATGCAAGGTATGCAGTATTTTTCTTTTTTGAAAGATCTTAATGAACCCAAATTTTTCTGGACTTATTATTTTAATTCAACGAATGTGAGTGTTTTCTCAGTTTTTCATTCAGTTACAAAGAATAATTAGTCAATGTAGTTAATAACTTAAATTGAGTTTGTAAAACAAATTTCTGTATCAAAAAGAGCTTTCAAATCAGCTTGAGATTGATCATTTGCAATATTTATATCCATAATTCATTTTGATATGGTGAAATCAGTATGTTAGAATTCTTGAGCTCAATAAAAATTTTTAGCTGAGGTAGACTTGCTTAGTATACAATCTAATATAATTACCATCATTTGAATATGCCAAAACAGAAGAAGTTTCTAGAACAATTCTAAGCTGGAATATAATTGCGTGCTTCAATCTATAATATCCATCTATCTTCATTTCTTCTCTCCCTGCTGTCTCTGCATCGTTGTACAATAAATTATAAAATCTTAATAGATTATAAGCATAACCCGTTATATTTGTCTTTCATTTTAGTATTATAAGCTTGTGCAACGAAGCATCAAGCAATCTACCATATGCTGTAAACGAGAATGCTTCAATATCCCTTGCATCATGTGCTGCAGTTGCACTCAAATCTATAGCCGATTACAGAAGTAAGTGCCTCGAAGTACACAATACCCAATCCGAGTTACAAACTGGGTTGAGTATGTTTCGTATGGACGAGCCGCGGCACAACGAATTTGTCGAATTGGAGTGCGAATTAGATATGCTGGAAAAAATTTGGATTGTGGTTCGCAATTGGGAGGAGACTTTAGAAAAATGGAAATCTTGTGCATTTGAACATTTAAATGTGGAACAGATGGATTTTGAGGCTTCAGAATTCAATAAAAGTGTGGTATTACTAGGCCGGGATATGAAAAAATGGAAGGTATGGAGAAAAATATTTGTTTTATATTTTTTATATAATGAATACAACTGAAAAATGGATTAAATTTTAGCTTAAATCTATTGCATACATTCTCATAATAGTTGAATCTATAAAATTTACTTCTTCATACATTGATGAATTTAATTATTTTAACCATTGAGTCATAAATTAGATAAATTCCATAATTAAAAGATATATGCATTTTAATAATTTGGAGTACGTATATGAAGAAATAGAAGTAATGTCAAAGTGAAAAATTATAGGTCTGGAGAACCATCAAGGAAAAAATTCAAACTTTTATGAAAACGCTTCCGCTGATTCAAGATCTCAAAAACCCATCCTTTCGAGAAAGACATTGGCATGATATTTGCACTGAAATTGGAAAATATTTTTCAACATCAGATCCAAATTTTACGCTGGAATCAGTTTTTCTACTAGGGCTTCCTTTGCAAGCTGATATCATTTCTGTAATCAGTGCAAATGCAAACCAAGAGGTTCAAATTGAAAAGGCGCTAGCAAGTTTTGAAGATCGCTGGGGCACAATTAACCTTGAGGTAACAAAGTATAAAGATGCATACTTATCCTTGAAGTCTACAGAAGATTTATTTCAAGTATTAGAGGAGGATTCTATGCAGTTGGGGAGTATAAAGTCATCAAGGTTTTACAAAAGTTTTTCAATTATTGCTGACCAATGGGATGTCACCTTTAATGTGATTGGCGAAGTGGTTGAGGCAATTTTGGGCATTCAACGAAAGTGGATGTACTTGGAGAACATTTTCATGGCCTCAGAAGACATCTGTATTCAACTTCCTACAGAAACATCATTGTTCTTACAAGTAAATAAAAATTTTGTAGATACCATGGAAAAAATGAGAATCGATTCAAATGCAGTCGTAGCATGGTAAGTTGGATATCTTGGTGTATGCCTATAATATGAAGTATTTTTATGTTTATATCATGCATATACGTTGATGCATACATACTGAAACATGTACATTCAAAAATACATGCATCAGCTCTAAGCAAGTTTGTGGATGTTAATAAATCCAACTCATTTATCTAATTTGTACTTTAAAATGTTGGAATTAAAGCAAACGTCCAGGACTGCTTGAATCAATAGTTCACATGGATGCTCAACTGGAAGTAATACAGAAATCTCTGGAGCAGTATCTAGAAACGAAGCGCATGATATTTCCAAGATTTTACTTTATTTCAAATGACGACCTACTTGAAATTTTAGGGCAGAGTAAGGATCCAGCCATCCTTCAAAAGCACCTCAAGAAATGTTTCGAGGTACATTTGAATGTAGATATTTATATTTTTTATAGCATAGAGTATGCTCTGAATGTAACAAATCTATCAAGAACACCAATGTAATTTAAATCTGAAATTCGTTCTATATAAAAATTTGAAGTTGAACATGGCACAATATAACTTTTTGTCTATTCATTATCATTTAAAACTGGTTCAACGTTTTTCAAAATATACTATATATATGTGTGTATTCAATAAAGTTCTAAATAAACCTATACATGGGCAAGATTGTGCACACATATTTATATGGTATAATAAATTTAAATTATATGTTTTCTTCGATATTTGGCTAATTACATTTTTATTTTTTAATCAGGGAATTAAAAGATTGACACTAGAAACTGTGGAGAAATCATCAAAAAAGCTATTAGAGGCAACATCAATAATTGCTCCAGACGGCGAAACTTTAAACTTAGAGGCTCCGTTACCCTTATCAGGACCAATTGAAGTATGGATGGATTTGCTTTTGCAGCGCATGCAACTTTCTCTTCAAAAGCAACTCAACCTGTCCATATCTGCATGTAAAGGTAAGAAGGAGAAGTGGATTAAAGACTATCAAGGTCAGGCTTTAATTACTACTGGGGCCATAAAGTGGACGTCAGATTGCACAAAAGCTCTTGAATTGTTGGCCACTGGTGAAAAACATGCATTGCTAAGGCTCAGAAAGAAGCAGATTGGATATTTAAATAAGCTGAGCGATATGATTCGAGGACCACTGGGTGGCTGTGATAGAGAAAAATTGGTGGCATTGATAACGATGGAGATTCATAATCGTGATGTAATGGAAAAGATGATGAAAAATAAGTGTACGAGCACTGAGGATTTTGAGTGGCTCAGTCAGTTGAGATTTGTTTTTGATGAAAGTATAGGGCAGTATGGAATGTGTAAAGTGTATCAAACCAACTGCCAGGTAGGCAATAAATTTCCCCTAAATATTTGAAGTTTCCTATTTAGCCTTCAATTCTCTATTTCCTTATTCTTGACTATCTATAGACAGATAATTACAATAATTTATGGGTACTTTGATGGGCATTCTCTATCTTATGCATGCATTATGAGAATATGCCTAAGTTCAAGCTAAAAGATCTGAACTATTTAAAAAAACAGTTGGCTGTTAAGTAGTCAAATTTTAAATGAAAAATATGTATAATTTTTTTCTTGTTGATACATATGTTGACTTCGATTTTCTCAGAATGGTCCTATCTTGTATATGTTGCTATTCTTTCCATTAATGATACTGCCAGTTAGAATTAAATTTTTAATAGCAAAATGGACATCTATAGTACAGGCAATAACTTTTTTTATCAGTTTCGGTCTATTCCTGCAATATTTGTTTGTAACTTGAGCTTCAACTCTTTATAGCTGGAATATTCATATGAATACCAAGGAAACAATGGTCGACTAGTAGTCACTCCTTTGACAGATCGATGCGTGCTTACCCTAACCACCGCGATGTTTCTTCACAGGGGGGGGAACCCTCTAGGTCCTGCCGGTACTGGGAAAACTGAAACTGTAAAAGACTTGGGTAAAAACTTAGGCAAGTACGTAGTCGTGATCAACTGTTCGGATGGTATGGATTACAAATCTGTGGGCCAAATTTTTAGCGGCCTAGTACAATCAGGTAGCTGGGGCTGCTTTGATGAGTTTAATAGAATTAAAATAGAGGTTCTATCGGTTGTGGCAATGCAAGTATCAAGCATTGTGAATGCTCTCAGTTTGAAAGCTAAGAGTTTTGTATTTATGGGCAGTACAATTGCATGCAATTCTGCAACAGGGATATTCATTACTATGAATCCAGGTTATGCGGGTCGAACAGAATTACCTGATAATTTGAAGGTCAGAATTATTGATGCATCTGTCTTTTGAAAAAATAAAATTTTATTTCAAAAAGAGCTTTGTCATTTTGCCAAATCAATACATATGTTTTATTTTAATCAGTGGGTATTACAATGGCTCTATATATTTTTGCAGCAGTAATAACTAATTCAAAAATGATTGAATAATATTATTGCAAACTTTTTATGTAACTCAATTTCAGTTTTTAGAACTAATTGTCAATAAATTCAAATTTTAATATTTATAGGCCTTAATGCGTCCAGTTGCAATGATGACCCCTGATTTAGCTATTATCGCTGAGGTCATGTTGGCCGCCGAGGGATTCCGAGAGGGCCGAGAACTAGCTCAAAAGCTGGTCACTTTATACACCTTAATGATGCAGCAGCTGTCAAAACAAGACCACTACGATTATGGTCTAAGATCTATTAAAAGTGTTCTTAATATGGCTGGAAAACTGAAGCGTGCAGATCCAAATGTTTCTGAAAAGTTAATACTGATGAATGCGCTTAGAGATATAAACCTCCCTAAGTTCTTGCCTGATGATGAACATTTATTCAAGTTGCTCTTGTCCGACCTATTCCCTCAATTAGAAATACCAACAGCAGCACAGAATGAGATTCAAATTTCAGTAATAAGCGAATTGAAATCGAAAAATCTCGAGGCTCATCCCTATTTGTGTGAAAAGATCATGCAGCTGTATAACTCAAAGATGACTAGACATTGTAACATGCTGGTTGGTCAAACGCTTTCGGGTAAATCTACTGCATGGAAAACTCTGGCCGAGGCAAAAAGCTTCTTGCATATGGTAAAAACCTCTGAATATCATATTATCGGCTTAGAAAGCCTCCAAATTTATTCATATATGATGTGATACTGTAATTTTCAATAGTAATTTACACATTGGCCAAGTAGTTAGAAATGAACAATTATCTGATATGTAATGCTGGGTATGAAATTTCCGGCTTATTGTTGGTAGGTAGGGGTACAAAATAATCGATCATTTTTCAACAATAATACTAATATTACAGTACATTTAGAACTGCTTTAGATGATGAGTGTTTGCTATTACAGCACATTGCATTCTATTGTGTGTTACATTTGATGCTGCAGTATTTTATATGGCTCTCTACACTTGAAAAACTGTTTCCTCTAATTGGATTATTTTCCTAATTATTATCTGAGCAGTAATTCTCCAGTAGTGCTATTTTGAAGCTGAATTTCAATGTCACCTAATATTGCCTTCTTTCAAATGTACTGATATTAAAATGTGCATATAACTATTACGAATATTTTTATATATATTTTTTTAGAAGGGAAATTCGACTCAATTGCCAGTGACAGTGCATATAATTAATCCAAAGTCTGTAACTTTGAGTGAATTATATGGAGAGTACGATCTTGCCACATTTGATTGGTCAGATGGAATTCTCTCAACTATTTTTAAAACTTGTGAACAAGACACGCGGCAGATGGAAAACTGGATTGTCATGGATGGCCCGGTTGATGCATTATGGATCGAATCAATGAATTCTGTTATGGATGATAACAAGATTTTAACGCTTATTAATGGTGATCGTGTTCCACTTAATGCGACAACTTCGTTAGTTTTTGAAACTGGAGATTTAGCAGTGGCATCACCAGCTACCGTTTCGAGAGCTGGAATGATATATATGGATAGTGAAGAAATTGGATGGAAACCTTTCGTCACTTCATGGATATCTAAGAAATTTCAGAAAGTATGATTTTATTTGACAAATTGTAAATTACTCAATATAAATTATGTCTGCATATAAATACATATATATATATATAATATATTTTTATGTACTATGCAGTATATTAGCAATTGTAATCAAATTTATCATACATTAGTATTAGAGAAATAAGTAACGTTAACAATCAATTTCTTAAAGTATATTTAAAAAAGATTGAAATCTACACTCTCTATATATATATATTTCAATGATATATTGAGATGCAAGAATAAGTTCATTTTTCTTCCTTTAGGGCATGGAAGAGGTACGAGATTTTCATATCGAGCTGTTTGAAAAATATGTTAGGCCAGTTCTAAAATTCAAACAAGAAAAGTGCATTGAGCCTGTCCCACTTAGCGATTTTTGCGCAGTTCGAGGTCTCATAGGTTTATATGATAGTCTTGATAGTAATATAAAGGATAAGTTATCGGGAGATCATCATGCTCAATTTAATACTATTGAAAAATGGTTTTTGCTTGCATTAATATGGTCTATATGCTCTGCTGTCGATGAGAAGGCAAGTTTATTATAATCATGCATTAAAATTACTTTGAACTTTGTCTGTAACAACACTGCTCTTATCCATTGGCATATTGATTTTTGAATTGCTTGAAGATAATTATTGACTAAGAAAAAAATGTTAATTGGATTTTTATTTGCACCATCTAAATTTTTGTCAATTTAAAAGCCAAATTAGTTTCAAAAATACATGCTAATCCAGGGAATACTGGTTAATGAATAAAATATTCAGTTCTTTAACTTGAACCCAATTAAACTGATACAAAGAGCTGAGCCCTGGTGCTATTTATTTATAAAGTTTTTACTCTATACATGTGGTTAATATACCAGGTGATATTTCATATTGCATAATACTGGTGTTTCTAATAGCTTTAGTTTTCTATTATGAAAAAATTACTATAAAACTGTCTTCCAAAAGTTTGTTGAAAAATTTCAATTTTCAAAGATACCAACTCATCATTTTTATCATGTAAATTGTTATATGCAGGGAAGAATATTGTTAGATGGGTTTATACGTGATATTGATACCCAGTTTCCGCCGGTCGGAACTATTTACGATTACTTTGTAGACACCACTAAAAATGATTGGGACTCATGGGAAACTCGAGTCCCCTTGTTCAGATATCATAAAGACATGTCATTTCATGCGATGATTGTCCCTACAATTGATACTGTAAGAAACGGATATATTTTAAATACATTGATAAAAGGAGGTGTTCATGCATTGCTTGTTGGAAATAGCGGGTGTGGAAAAACAGTACTAGCAAAAACGGAGCTATCTCAACTATCAGGGACATACGGACAGCTTGTAATCAATTTCAGGTGCTGATTTGACTGTGTTTTGTAGTTTTTTTGTTTCATTAGCATATTTTTGATCAGATTATTGATGATTTCTCTGCCTAAACTATTGTTGTTCAACACTTTGAATCAGCCTATAATATAAATGCCTGAGCAGATGTAAGCCAAACTATAGAATGAATGTGATAATTTTTTACTGCTGCAATAGCATAAAAAAAACATTTTTTACAAGGGTAAAGGTCATTACGCAGTATTTTATGTTCTTATCTCCATAATTTATATAGCAAATATTTTTATTCGGTTAAAATTATTCAAAAAAATTTATATTACATAATATATATATTTAAAATCAAATTATTGAAGAAAATATGCTAAGGGGTGCATTTATGTTCGACTATAGTGCAACAACAGACTCGAGATCTACACAAAACATGATAGAGTCTGCCATGGAGAAAAAGTCTAAAGATAAGATGGGTCCGGTTGGAGGCAAAAAGCTTATTTGCTTCATAGATGATTTCAATATGCCAGCAAGGACGAGCTTAGAGAGTCCCTATCAACCTCCACTTGAGCTTTTGCAGTTTTGGATGGACCATGGTATGTATGCATATGTATGAGATTATGCATAAACTTTTTCACAATATGACTTTACATAAATCTCATAATAAAGGTAAATTTTTTAAGAAGCAAGCAAACTCCAATTGCTTCTATTTATCATACATTTGTTTTTAACTGCATCATGTGTTTCAAACTACAATATTTCAAATTGAAGGATTGTGCTTTGCTTTCAGAAAAATAACAGTTCTTTTTGTCATGTTTTGAATTGCCACTTGCTCTTTATGTAAATTTTCTACTAGGGGGTTGGTATGATCGCAAAAAATGCTCATGGCGGTCTATACTAGGTATGCAACTTTTATGTGCAATGGCACCCCCGGGGGGTGCCCGATCTTCCCTTAACCCTCGAACGCAATCCCGATTCAATATACTAAACTTGACGTCGCCGAGTTACTCACAAGCAGTTCGAATATTTGAGTCAATACTCACTCCTCGACTTTCTGATTTTGAATTGGAGGTTCGCTCCATGGGTAATAGTGTTGCTTCTGCATGTTTAAAGCTGTATAAAAGCTGCTGCGATATTTTTTTGCCTACACCTCAGAAAAGTCATTATTTGTTTAGCCTTCGAGATGTGGGCAAAGTTGTAGAGGGAATAACTCGTGTTGGGCCAGAATCTGTGGATTCGAAGGATGCGTTGATAAGACTCTGGTGCCATGAATCTCAACGGGTATACGGCGACAGGTTATTAATGGATCAAACTGATGATCCATCTCGTTTTAAGGTATATTTACTAGAACAAAATTGATGGATAAAAGCCATTTTCACCATAACTTTAGTGGTCTTTGTACATATGGAACTTATTTAATGTAGAGGCTGTCAATTTGGTATGTCTTTCTACTTAAGATAACAAACTGCCTTTTATGTTCAATCAGTACACCCTAATATATATTGGATATTAATTCATTTGGTAAATTTGACTGATGATTCCCTTCCAAAACTTACGTATGCACATATCTCAAAAATTGTATTGAGCAAATATATGAATAATAATAATGTAGACCAATTGAATATAGTGACCAATCAAATTATAGAATGTGCATAAAAGATAAAATCTGCTTATCAAATTGTAGCTTGGTAGTGCATTAAGTTACTTTCTAAAGCATATTTCATTGCTTATCCATAAAGATATCTGCTAATTATTCAATTTCAAGTTCTTAGACATTTATCAAATGCAAAAGCTGGAGTTGAAATTGATATCCATGCAGTATCATGACAAATATGCATGCTTTTTTAGGAGGTTCTTAACCAGGAACTGAAAGCGTCGTTTGGTACCACGTGGGATATGCTTTTGAATGGAAAAAGTGAATCAATATTTACTGGAGTTCTATCCAAGTCAACAGATTCAAATAGCTCAATCTTGGAAGTTAAAGATTTAAAGTATCTAAAAGAGGGGTTAGAAGAAAAACTCGAGGTACAAATAAAATTTAACTATGTTTAATCGGAATTGATTGAAATGTATAATTTCAAAAATATGTATATTATCTTAGGACTACAATTCGGAGCCTAAACTAGTCAGCATTCCCCTTGTACTGTTTAAAGATGCTCTCTTGCATATTACTCGTATTCACCGAGTATTAAGCCTCTCTCGGGGTAGCATAATGCTAGTCGGAGTTGGCAGTAGTGGTCGACAAAGTTTGACTAGACTAGCTGCCTACATTGCAGGGTACAGCTTGTTCTATCTAGATATAACTAAGTCATACCGAACATATGAGTTTAGAGAAGACTTAAAGCGAATATTTGCAGTAGCCGGCATACAGGCCAAGCCAGTGACATTTTTCTTCAGTGACAATCAAATTAATGATGAATCTTTTCTAGAAGACTTGAACAACATATTACAGACTGGAGAGGTCCCGGGACTGTACACAAAAGATGAGCTTGTCTTGGTTTTGGAGAGCATCCGAAAATCTGCCACTGATTCTGGACGAGAGAATTCCCTTGATGATCTATGGAAGTTCTTTGTTCAAAGGTATGCTGAAACACATCATGTGTTCATAGCTGCATCATAAGTCCACAAATTCATGTATTTTTTAATAGGGTGAGAGATAATCTGCATATTGCATTGGCCATGTCGCCTGTTGGTGATGGCTTAAGAAATCGCTTGAAAAAATTCCCGGCATTTGTGTCTTGTACCACTATTGACTGGTTTCAAACTTGGCCGGAAGATGCCTTAATCGATGTTGCCCAAAAGCTTCTTCACAACATTCAGCTTGATGATGAGTCTCAGCAACCAAAGATAGCTACCATCTTTAGTGCCATACATGGAAGTGTGATTGACTTAAGTACCAAAATGCAAATAGAGGTATGACAAAATTGAACTTTCAGAAAAATATTTAAGTATCTCATTTAAAAATAATATTTTTTAATCTTATTCTGTATTTATCCAGTCCAAGCGATACAATTACGTAACTCCATCAAATTATTTGGAATTGGTCAATGGCTATCGTACTGTATTGAATCAACAGAGAGGTGGTCTAAACACCAATTGCAGCAAGCTACGTAATGGTCTAGACAAACTAGAGCAAGCGCGTGAACAGGTAGAGCTTATGTCTATTGATCTAGAAAAGCAAAAAATAATTGTCGCAGCAGCACAAAAGGATTGTGAAAGTCTACTTGTAGAAATTGTAAGCAAACGTCGCGCAGCTGACGAGCGCAAGAAGCAAGTTGAAATTGAAGCAGAACATATTGGAAAAGAAGAAGCTGAGTGTTCTGCAATAGCCCAAGAAGCTCAAGCTGATCTTGCTGTTGCTATGCCTGCCCTAGAGCAGGCCTTGATTGAAGTTGACAAGCTGGACAAAAGTGCCATTACTGAGGTCAAAGCCTACACAAAGCCTCCTTCTCTGGTTGAAACTGTACTCTCTGCTGTTATGATACTCTTTGGAAAGCCTACTGATTGGATGACTGCAAAACAAGTTCTTGGAAAGAGCGATTTCTTGCAATCAATTAAATCTTATGATAAGGATAACATTGGTACTTCAACCATGAACAAAATACGAAAGTACGTTTCTGATACAAATTTTACCCCTGAAAGTGTATCAAAAGTGAGTGGGGCTGCTTCGGCTCTGTGCATATGGGTTCATGCGGTGTACTTGTATGCCACAGTAGCTAATAATGTGGCTCCGAAGCGTGCTAGACTCAAGGATGCAGAGGAAAAATTGGCTCAAAAACGAGCTGGACTTCATGCTTCTCGAACTGCACAAGCCGAAATAGTTGCTCGAGTTGAGAGTCTGCGACAAAAGTATGAGCTTTCAGTCTCCGAGAAAAATAGAATTATGGAAGAATCACAATGGTTGGCTGAAAAGCTCGAGCGAGCAAACAAACTTGTCACTGGATTATCAGCAGAATACATTCGATGGCAAGTTTCAATTTCAAAGTTGGAGGGTCGAATGAATCAAGTAGCCGGGGATTCTCTTCTTGCAGCTGCTTTTTTGTCCTATGCAGGACCTTTCGATGCAAGATATCGGTCTTTGCTAGTTCAGAAATGGAGTACCTTTGTGCAACACCATGGAATTCAGTTTACTTCCCCCTTTTCGTTCACTGAATTTTTAATGCAGCCCACTCAAGTTCGTGCTTGGAATATCCAGGGTCTACCTAGAGATGATTTTAGCGCTGAAAATGCAGTTATGGTTACAACTTCAAGGCGATGGCCCTTGATGATCGACCCTCAATCACAAGCAAATAAGTGGATCCGTGCAATGGAAGGTGATAGTTTGAAGGTCGTTGACCTCGTTTCAAAAGATTTTCTCTTCAAGCTGTCAGGATGTGTAACCTTTGGTTACCCCTGCTTACTGCAGGACGTTCGAGAAGAACTGGACCCAAGTTTAGACCCAGTTCTTTGTAAAGCAATCATCAAGCAGGGTTCTAGAGAAACAATTCGTTTGGGAAACAAAGAAATAGATTGGAGCTCTCAATTTCGTTTGTACATAACTACAAAACTAGCTAACCCTCACTACCCCCCTGAAATCAGCAGCAAGACTGTGGTAATTAACTTTGGAGTGAAACAAGAGGGATTGGAAGCACAATTATTAGGGATAGTTGTCCAGCAAGAACGCCCTTCTCTTGAAGAAGAGTCATCAAAACTTATTGTGGATATTGCTGCTGGGAGTAAAAAGCTTGCTGATATAGAAGACTCAATTCTGAAGCTATTATCAGAAAGTCATGGTTCTTTGCTAGATGACCATGATCTTGTAAATGCTCTGCAACAAAGCAAAATCACGAGTGAAGAAGTTGCTGAAGGATTACGTTCTGCACACGAGACTTCTGTTGAGATTAATGCAGCTAGAGAAGGATACAGGGCTGCTGCTGTCAGGGCAAGCATCACATTCTTTGTATTAAAAGATTTAGCAATGGTCGATCCCATGTACCAATTCTCGCTTGATACATATATTGATCTTTTCAATAAAAGTCTTCGGCTTAGCAAAGACGGCATGGCTGCTGTGGGGAATTTTAAAAGGCCAAAAGCAGCTGGAACCTTTCGAAGGGAGTCCATTGCAATATCAAGTTCGAATGACATTGAAGAAAGGTGCATTCGAATCAATATGCATCATACTCTAGCAGTGTACTACTATGCATGTCGAGGCTTATTCGAACGCCACAAATTACTGTTCAGCTTTCACTTGTGCCTTCGAATAATGATGTCAAATGACAAGATACCTGCTGAAGAATACAATTTTTTGTTGAGAGGTGCTATTGCTTCGGGTGACATCACTTCAAAGCACATCAACAAATGTAAAGATTGGCTGAGCGATAGTGTCTGGAGTTCTGTTTGTGAGCTAGACCGATTATCACAGTCATTCAACGGACTACGTTCTAGCATTGAACAAGCATCAAAAGACTGGAGGGATTGGTTTTTTTCGGTAGAACCAGAGAATTCTCCTCTGCCGATGGAGTGGGATCTTAAATGTACGCAGCTACAAAAGTTGTGTGTACTTCGCGCTTTGCGAACTGATCGAATGCTGAATGGAGTTGTTGGCTTTGTGGGCAAAAATTTAGGCTCCATGTACATCGATCTACCTCCTTTCAATTTACAAACTATTTACAACGATTCTTCTTCTGAAACGCCATTTATGTTCATATTGAGTCCTGGCGTTGACCCAACCGTTCAAGTTGAATCACTTGCGCAAGTGATGAATGTGCGGATTGATATGGTTGCATTGGGCCAAGGACAGGCTCCTGTTGCCTTGGAACTGCTAAAAACTGGATCTCGAGAGGGATACTGGGTATTTTTGGCAAATTGTCACTTGATGCTTAGCTGGATGCCAGAGCTAGAAAATGTGGTAATGGGGATGTTAAAGGGGGCTAATCTCCATCCAAACTTTAGACTATGGCTTAGTTCAGCTCCTCATCCCACGTTTCCTATATCAATCTTGCAGCGAAGCATTAAAATAACCACTGAACCTCCTTCAGGTAGGCAACTTTAACTTTCGAATACTCTGAAATTTTTTTCATAGTTTGATTTATGATTTATTGCAGTTTACATATTTTGTCATATGCTTAGTTCAACCTTAGATTCTTAGCTTTGAAATGTATAATTAAATGCATACAATTGGCGCTTTTTTGAAAACTTTACTTTATGAATTGAAAACTACTATTCATATTCTTCAATCAGGAATAAGAGCAAACATGTCAAAGCTGTATCAGACCATAACAGAAGAGAAATTTGATGAGTGCATGCAAAAAGAGACATATAAAAAACTCCTATTTTCTCTTTGCTGGTTTCATGCCATCCTTTTGGAACGTAGAAAGGTGCTTTACTATATTTCAATGTGATATTGATGTCATAAATAACAAAAAAGCTTCAATTCCTATTCTAATTCTGAGTACATATTTTGAGTAAAGTGAAAGTAACTGACATTGTACTTTTCTATATACGACAGTTTAAATCACTGGGATTCAATAGCCAGTATGACTTCAACGACGGTGACTTTTCCATATGCCATGATCTACTAATTGTGTTTTTAGATAAGTATCCTACAAAGACCCCATTTGATGCAATATGCTACTTGATTGCTGAAGCCAACTATGGTGGTCGCGTAACGGATGAGTGGGATCGTCGTTTAGTCAATGTTTACATTCGTCAATTCATTTGTGAGTCTTCTCTTGCAGAACCATATTATAAACTAAGTAGTCTTGACGAATACCATATTCCAGTAACTGGCGATCTAACAAGCTACAAAAGTTTTGTTTTAGGATTTCCCAAGTCGGACAGGCCGGAAATATTTGGCCAGCATCCTAATGCCGATATAGTATCCCTAATTGAGGACACAGAGAGCCTATTCGGGACTCTGGCATCATTGCAACCGCAAGTATCTTTTTCAGCAGGTAGTGAAAAAAGTCATGATGATTCTATGGTCAAAATTTTAGATGATTTACAAGCTCAGCTACCGGAAATTATTGACATGAAGCAAATTGTAGAATCGATTCATTCACGAAATGATCCAGACTCTTTGAAAACATTTTTTTTACAAGAGTCGAATAGGTATGCTACTCTGTTGAAAAAAATCCACATTGACCTTTCATCAATTTGCTTGGCTATCAAAGGGCTTATCGTTGTAACGCTTGAGCTTGAACATGCCATGTCTAACCTTGCAGCATTCAACATACCCCGTGGCTGGAACACGTGCTATCTGAGCCTGAAGCCTCTGGGCTCATGGGTCAAAGATCTATCTGCCAGAGTCAAGCAAATTAAAAAATGGGCATTTAATTCTATGCCAAAGTGTGTGTGGTTTTCAGGATTGACATTTCCTACTGGGTTCTTGACTGCATTGCTTCAAATAAGTGCACGAAAAAATGGCATCGCAATTGACACTCTATCGTGGGAATTCATTGTGATGAATGTACCAATAGATGATATTCCGGTTGGACCTAAGGAGGGTGCGTACTGTAGTGGATTATATCTTGAAGGAGCCAGCTGGAATAAAAGTGGTGGGTGCTTGGTAGAGCCGGAGCCTATGCAGCTTTATTGTGAAATGCCAGTAGTACATTTCAAGCCTGTGGAGAATAAAAAGACAATGAAGAGCATATACTTGTGTCCAATTTATATGTATCCTATTCGTACTGGCACCCGTGAGCGACCGAGCTTTGTTATTGCAGTGGAACTTAAGATGGGAAAAAATTCTTCGGAGTTTTGGACAAAACGAGGAGTTGCAATGCTTTTGTCGCTTGCATTGTAAGCTTGACTTTGTTTTGTAGATCAAAAAGTTTCAATGTAATTACAAGTAATTTTTATGAGTTTGAATTGTTTGTGCCAGTTTTCAATTTATACTAGCATGTCCGTTCCAAATTTTACATTTTCAAATATTCTGGGTGTGGATTAGAATCGATTATGAAATGTTTATTGAATAATGGATTCTAGAATATGAGTTTTGCTGTAGGCTTTTTTTCCAATGAGCAACAGCAGCATCTTCAAGTATGAGAATATTCTGTTAGCTCTTAGTTGTGTGCTGTTCATGCAAGTTCAGGTCAAATTCATCCACTTTAAATAATCTAGGATCAATGTTAAAAGCGTGTAAAATAAAAATTCTCAAAAAATTTTTCACTGCAATTTGTTTAATGTAACAAAAGATGGTTCTAATTTTGTATATTTTGTTGAATGATTTTAAACTTGCCAAATCAACAATAAAATAACCTATATACCAGCAAAAAAACAAGAAAAAATAGAGAAGTCAAATTGCTGGGATATTTAAATAAAGTTCTATTACTTAGTTTTCAACGTCATCAGTTAAGAAACAGGCTAATTAGAATGTGCCAAGCTTTTTAGCCGATGTCACTTTATCTAATTGTTCATACTTCTTAAAGAGTAGCATTGATTTTGGTGATAAAAATATAGTTATTTGTTCATACGTACAATGTCAGTTGCTGCTGACTGCTTTTTAAAGCAGCTTAAGTAAACATGCTTTGTTTCAACAAAGCTAATGTTTTAAATAGCTTTTACATTTAAATCTTATTAGAAACAAGCTAGCTGCACATGGCTAAATTTAGCAACTTTTCTCTGCATTTGCTACCTTTTACTTATTTGAGCAGTGCAGAAGTAGTGGAAAGAAAAAAATGCTGCAATATTTCATGCTAGTAAGGATATAAATCCAGGAGGTGAAGTCTACACCTCGCTTTATATCATGACTCCTGAATAAGCTAGCAATTCTTGAACTTGAAGTACTATGTTTTGTTGCTTGAAGAGCATGAAAATGTCTTTTGATTGGATTAAACATGATCATACTGTGGAACAAATGCCAGAGCACGTGTCAGAATACTTTGCCGGTCCTGCTATCTCTTTAAATTAATATGACATGACTGCTCAATTATGTTTGCTTATGTTTGCCTATACTTTGTCCACACTTTTTCCTACCTTTCCCCTCTTTTACCACATTGCACTTATTATCTCAATTGCGCACTTATGCCAAACCATTAGGTCAACACCTTTATAGCAATCCTTTATGGACTCCTTTGTTCTGCATCTTTACAATTTACCATGCATCTCATTTCTTATGGTTCTGTGGAAACTTCTTCACGTATTTTCTACCTATGCATGTTCTGCGTCATAATACCTCTCCAACTTATTGGACAATTTTTTGGGGTATCATCAGTTCCATAAATCCTGTTTTATCTCCTATCATAATACCTCAATCTTTGCCTTCAACTGCTCAGATATTATTCTAAAATGGTCGTTAATCCTATAATCCCACTTTCTTTAGCTTATTCTTTGATTACTCCGCTTTACTTTCATTGAGGATAACTCTAAAGGATACTTTGAATAATTTTAGAATAGTCACAAGCCTCATAAAGGAAAACTATTGGTTTACTTGTGAACCATAAGATTCAGCAAGATTCACTGAAGAGCCAGTTTCAAGGGCACTTCAAAAGGGTATACTGCACATGCTAGAGGGAACATGTTTATTTGTTTAGTCTTGTTTTTCTGTTCACTCTTCTAAGTATAATTAATCTTTTATATTTTATTAAATCTTTTTGCATTTGCTGTCTGCCCTCTGCTCTACATTGGTCTTACCCCCCCAGTATAGGCACAAGTACTATATTATGTTACTGTATCTTCCTTCTTCATCTTAACAGGTTATGAGCCAACAAATGCCAGCAGCAGTACCTGTTTTTACACCCAAAGCTCCATCATGTGGTCCTAAGCCAATGGATGCTGTTTATAAGTGGGTTAGTGGACTTCTATTACAATATGAAAATACTTCTTTTTCCGTAGGTAGTGTCATTGACAAGGAACAAAGCATGTACCATGATGCTCCAACTCCTAATAATGATGAATCCTACAAGAGCGGATTCACTTTTTGCATTAGAGTCACTTGTTGAAGAGTCAAAGTTGCTGATGAACCTTTGGCAACTCCCCTCATACAACAAGTAATGGTGTTAATCCTTTACCATTGTTTACTCTGCACATTACATTGTCCATATTGCAAGATAACTATGGGTTCAACTTTTCCAATGTTCAATGGTTCAGTGAACAAATGGAATTGCTTCAAAATTTCTCTTTGCAGTTACTTTTATATTACAGGTATGAATATGAATCTCATTTCTTTGAATAATTCTTCCGCCACAGATGAGGAGAAAGCAATCTTTTGGACATTTTTTAAACAATCTTTTTGGAACTCACCAATCAAAAAGTATGTACATTTATTTATTGATGGTATTTCTCTTTTCAAGCATTTAAATAAGGTATTTAAAAAGTATGGATTGGACAAAGTTTAGTTTTTAAGCTGCATAGAGTTGAATTTGCACCTTAGCTTATACTCTAATCCATCTGACTATCTGCTGGAACTTTGACATGTCAGGAGTCAGCTCAATTTTTTTAGTAAAGTAATTTCTGATATTAAATTTAATTTTTATCTTGAAGGTATACCAGCAGATGCATATATGAGCATGCTAAACATCATCTTAACTCTGGATGATCCAGACATTAACAAGATTTCATGTGTGATTGCAAATACCTACCAACTTCTTAGATCCATCACACTGAACAAGTACTTGGAAAAGCCTTTACCATAAGCTGAACTGAAGGTCGAACCAAAGAAGGAAAAAGCAACCAAACAGGAATTTTACCGTGCGTATCACAAGAGCAATTCTTTTCATAATACAGCCGGTTGCAGAAAATACAATGGGCCTAAGGGAAAATCTTTGGAGCCTAAGAGGTCGCTAAATTTTATCAAACTTGTCTCAAATTTCAATTTAGAGTCATCATTACCTATATCATCCTTGCTTGAATTATCATTGCTTGAATCATCTTCTATATCAAATTCATTTACTTGTACGGAATGAATAGTGGATGTCAATTGCCCTAACCGTCCTGTAGAGTAGTTAATTTCTACTGGTTGCATGTTTCCCCAGATGTGCAGTTGTGAGTCTCCAGAAACTCTTGGGCATGTAGTCCCTCAACTACAACCCTCAATTGCAATGAGAGGTCATACTAACTTGCACAAGGGCGTCTCCTTGTAAAATACCACACTGGGCCCTATCTGTCATTAGCCAGTCCATCCCAAGGATGCAAACTTGGGGTTCTAT
Organism: Vaucheria bursata; assembly: GCA_032358265.1. Classification (NCBI taxonomy): domain Eukaryota; class Xanthophyceae; order Vaucheriales; family Vaucheriaceae; genus Vaucheria; species Vaucheria bursata. Next base: position 66,306 of record JAULBW010025511.1, read on the forward strand.
TCCAAAATAAGTTTTGGGTTTGATACCCAAGTGCACTGAACAAGTGCTTTGACTGCCTAAACAATTAGGTGTCTCTTCGGGAACAACATCCAATGATGAGGGTAGGTTGATATTGAGCAATCAATTATCATCCTTGAATCAGTTAGACAGCACATTATACATTGTTCAAAAGGATGAAAATTCTGAAATGGATATCCGATTGGATGATGTACCTGGTTCTACTATCCCGCTGCCCTAATCTTGTATCATCGTTGACAGTGGAGCATCAAACCACTTGTTAGGAACTAATTTGTTTACAACAATTAGTTCTTAAGGGAATTACTCTCTTAAGAGTTATTCCATTTTAGCTGCATCATTTTGTGACTCTCCAGATGGATTGGCATTGAGACCATGTTTGTTGTGTTGCTGAGTGTGTTTCTTATTCACTCTCAGCAACACAAATTATGATTGTATAATGTTACCATGCTTGTATAGCCTTTGTGTTCTTGTCTGGTACATTCATAACACCACTGCATAGATCCAAAATTTCTTGACCTGTCTATCCACTTGTCCAACCAATCAAATGAAGAGTCAACTGTTTGTGCAGCTGAAGGAGGAACAATGAAAAGCTGTGGAACTGCTGACATCTAGGTACAAGTTACCAATAAAAATTGAGACATACATCAAACTCGGGAAATTTTTACTGTTTAATGGATTGGGCACAAATCTTCTGTCACTGGGTCAGCTAGTCAAAAAGGGTCACAAATTCAAACCTTCTACTTCTAGTCCGATACTGTTGCATCATCCAGATCAACCATCTATTCAACTTCAATTCCGATTTGATAACATGCTTTCAGTTGAATATTCATCACTTTGCCTCCACTGAACACTGTTTGTTGCATATCACTGCAAAAATGGCATCAACTTTTGGGATGTAAACATTAGCTACCTTTGTCATATGCTGAATAATCCTGACAGCATGAAGGTATTGTCTCTGTCAAAAGCAACAAGAAAACAGTTTGTCTAATATAAATAAGCTGGTATTTTTCAAGCTAATCATATTGTTATCTACTGTAGTGAAATCATTACAAGAAACATTTTTTTGTGCACTTCATTGATATTGTTTTGGTTCCATTTATAGACCAGTTGTAGGAGTATTAATGATTTTCATTCTATTCAATGGGAATTTCAAGGTTTCAGAATTTCCACCAATACTAGCTACATTATGAATGAATCAATGAACTGCAAAAAGTTCATTTAAATTTTTTACTGGGAAAAGCACTCCTCTAAGACTCATTGCTAGTAGATGAAAGAATGATAGTTTCTAATTTTCTATAAGCTATACATTAAACTGAATGCATGACATCATTATTACCATTTACTGGCTTGTGAGCTGTGGAATTATCTTCTAATCAAAAGAGGTCAAAATGCAACAAAGTATTATGGTAGTGAAGCATACAAATAAATTAATTGCTCTGATTGGTTGGAGTTTTCAACACTAATGGAAGCAGTCAAAATTTGGACAAAGTAGCTGTCACATACTTGACATTAGTAGAGAAAATTTCCAGATAGTCTAATTTTTGGGCATTGAGAACAGAAACTCTGGACTAACGTTAAATATCTCATAGGCCAATCATAAAAATTGTAGTTCAGTATTTTTTAATAATGACATTTTGATTGTAAGTATCTATGCTGCAAAAAACTGATCGAATTCACTGAAAAGGGATGAATTTTTTGAAACAATTGTATTGACACTCTGAAACTGTTCGATTTCTTGCTATTGTTAAAAAAATGTGTTTCTTGCAGCAGTGTAACCAGGTTTCTAAAACGATCCAAAATGCTATGAAAAAAGTGGCTTTTACTGAACATTGCTGCAATACAAAATTAGCTTTTACTCAACACTGCTGTAGAACAACATTGGCATT